>JACBKR010006647.1:0-11131 GCA_014218235.1 Colocasia esculenta
GGTGGGAGGCCACGTGGGAGCATGAGGACGAGATGCGGAAACATTTCCCTACTACTTTGAGTGACTAGTATGTTTTTTTCCTTCGTCCCCAGGTTTCCCCATTAATTCCGAGGACGAAATTGTTTTTTGGTTGGTTAGATTGTAACATCCTCCTTTCTTTAGTCAGCCACCTTCTGATGAAGGTAGAAACATATCGGGTCGTCGCCTTCTGAAGGCGACGGGGTGGCTATAGCATTCTGGTTGGGAATGCGATTGGCATGTTGTCGCGTTCACCCTTCTGACCGTAGCATGTAGTTTTATCGTCATTGTTGGGACAGTTAGGACACGTGTCAAGCACTGACAGATGAAGGCGACATGTCAGGTGTCACTTTCTTGTGTCAAGTTTGCGAGGATGACACGTGGCGGATCCGTTGGTCAGGTCTGACCATGACCTTGAGGTCGCAATAGGTTAGAAGTCGCGTTCAGTTAGTGAACGCGACAGGTTAGTTGTCGCATTCTCAAGTTCGAGGCCTTCAGACCTGTCCTCCTCTTCCCATTTCTTCTTCTCCTTCCCTCCCTTTGACCTCTGTGTGCGAGCTTCTCCGTGAGGAGAGTGTAAGGGATTTGGTGGTAAGGTTTTTGTGTTTTCTTCCAAGTGTGGTCTCCTCTCTAGCGTGGCTTCCTCTCCTTCGTGGTGGTGACTCTTCTCTGGCTTGTAGGAGGATGTTCATTGCTCGTGGATGGTGGACCTTGGTGCTTGGAGTGAGGAGGAGGTGGCCATACACACGAGAAGACCCTAACAGGTTGGCTCTTCATTTTGAGGTAGGGACCCTTGTCTTCCTCCTAGTTCTACCATGCTAGGACTCCCAAAACCTTTCTCTAAGCCAGTAGAAGCATGCTAGGATTGTAGTTTGCTTGCTTGGCTTTTTATGGTTGAATTGGGGGTTGGGTTTGAGTGCTTCATCATGCATGCATATGAGGTTTTGGAGTGTAGATGCATATACCTGACATGCATGGGTGTGGATGAGTGTGGTTTGAGCTAAATCATGTGTTTACATCGTTCTACATTCCCCCTCTCTTTGTACTCACCGGACTGATGTTGTAGGGCATGTTTTAGAGGCCTCGGGTGTCTCTATCTATGGTCGTTACAAGGCTCTTGTCATGACCAAGATTGTGACATGTCGACCCATCACCTTCTGGTGTGAACGCGACACCTCACCCTGTCGTATTCCGGTAGCGACAGGGTGGCCTTCGCCGTCATTCCTAGTTTTCCTGTGGTTGTGGGAGGTCTCAGGTGGTCAACTGGATCTCTGACTGTGGTCATGACAATGCCCTTATCGCGACCCATCTCGCGACACTTTCCTTGTTGCCTTCAGACCCAGGTCGTGATAGATCGGGTGTCGCCTTCTGGTGGCGATAGCCCTTGTGTCGTTTGCAACAGATGGGAAAACGGTTGGGACAACAGCGTAGAGTCGTTTGCAAAGGCGTCATAGCTAAGTCTAGGTTGCCAAGGTGGTTTGGGTGTTCTCTTGACGTAGATCACCTTGTCCTTCTCACTGCCTCACTCTACGTTGTTCTGGTACCATTTAGAGGGGCCGGGCATGGGACCGTAGTCTGGAGAGACGACAACATTTTGTGGCGCCTTCGTTCTGTGTTCACTCCGACGGGAGGTGTTAGACATGGATTGGTGATCAAGGGTAAGACCCGTGGCACACCTCACTGGTTTACATGGGGAAACTACCACTAGCCCCAACGTTTAGCTGATGGTCGTGCTATAAAGTCTCACATATATCTATTTTGGTTGTTAGAACTAGTGGGAGATTGACAGTCCCTACTAGGCTTCTTTGTGAAACTCATGCCCTTCTTTATAGGTAAAACTTTATAGCAGTACCCTCCATGGTGGGCTGAGGAGACATGTTGTAGTAGACGACGTCTTCCGTGAGCATTGTTCCCTTCGTACTTGTTTCGTCACTCTCAGAGTATGCCCCTGAGAGATCTGTTATTCCCTTATTTCTGCACTTATACATGTTACTTTGGGACTGTTCTAGACTCATACTTTGTGTTGGACGATTTTCCTTCACTGTTAGTAAATTTTAGTGTATGTTGTCGTTACTTACTTTTGTTACATATCTTGTTAAACTAGTCTGTTATCCCTTTTGGTCTTCATGACTGTAGGCGGTGGTGCCAACGGTTAGATTCTTGGCAGGAGCCGGGGGTCTGGGCATCGGGTCCGTTACAATCTACTCCCCCTCGTTTTCACCCAAAGAGAAAAATTGCATGCTCCACCTAACGGCCCGAATGGAGTCCACCTAGCACTACCTTCTTGACAGATAGAACCTCTAAAGCTTCTCGATCCTACCAAAGGAGGGCCCCATTACCAGCATAGGGTGACTTCCCTTCTTAGAGTGATGCAATAGCTGGGATACCCTATAGCGAAGCGTCACTTGAGGTGAGGGTGGTGGGAGGTCCCTTGTTGTATCATCTAGAGGGGGAACAACGTTCGCTCACTGTTAAGGATGATTCAATGACTGAATGATCTTTCCCAATTGAAACCACTATGAAAAAGAAGAGGCTTGGGATGCCCTCTCCTTTCTCTACTTGACCGCTCACACAACCTCACCAAATCCTCTTAGAAACCCATCCTCATCTGTGAAGGAGGAGACTTGCCTGATAGAGGCACTTGTAAAACCTCTAAGAACTTCCTCTTCCTCACCAATGACTTTTGATGGAACTCCATCATGGAAGACCTCATCTCTTCTTCTGTCAGAGGGGCTTCGTCATCCATAGTTCTTGAGCAGGCACTCCGCCAACCTGAGCCACATAACAACCTTAACAATTGAAACTCCCCTAGCTACGACCTCCTCAAAAACACAAGAGCGACCACCACAATGTCCCCCAAGGCACCTACCTCCGATCACCATTTCCCCAAGGAATCAAGGAATTTTGCTAGTGGCCCCTAACCATCAATCAGCCATGAAATGTGGCAGCAAATGAAGCCATCAACAAATCCTGTGGGAATGACCTCATTCTTGTGAAAATACTCCCAACCATAAGTTCCTAAGACCTAAGACTAGGGCTGATGTGAGGTGGGGTAAAATAGGTTTGACAAGTCAAGATCCATTCATCCAACCCACCAAAACATGGAGCTAAACCTAGTTATTACCTTGGTCTTTAGTGGCAAGCCAAGAAAGATGTGCATGGGCCAGGTCCACCAAGGTCCTATCTCCTTCATCCCAAGGCCGGCTATCCCTAGATCCCATGTTTCCCAGAAATGAGTCCTGCCCCACCCCCATGGGGCCATGATGAGGCCATCCTTTCTAGAGGACATAGCACTACACTCCTGCCATGTAGCCCATCCCTACCACACCAAGGCATCCCCCCTAGTCACATAACATGTGCCTTCTATAATAGGAGGTGGCCTACCCTCCTACCCATTACATCTTTCCTCTATCTCAAAAAAGTCAATGGCATTATCAAGGTCCGACCCAAGTCTAAGGATAAGTACACACCAACTCATCAACCCACTCTAGTGACTAGTCAGATAGGCACATCAACAATTCCTCACATCCAAGCTATATGATCAGGAAAGGGAAATGTGCTGGGAGATATGTAGGCAAACTAAGATAGGTAGGCAGCTTCTAGCGATCTACGAAGGTCATGTACCTGTCTACAAAATATTCATAGATGACTAGATAGTCGTCTGTAAATCCATCTATATATGGTCCGCTGGAAAAGGATATGTAGATAGATAGAGCAAGCCATCTACAAAAACAACATATGTTGATGGCTACTAAATATATGTAGATGGTCAAAGTACTGCCTACATAACTTTACATGGTCAGCCGTCTAGATAAGTTTATGTAGACGGTTTCCTTAACCATCTACATACATTCTACATGTCAACATACATTAACAGTTATTTACACGTCAATATAAGTTTATGTAGATGGCTACTTAGCCCTCTACATATGCTATTTATATAAATGGTTACAGTAGCCATCTACATACAGTATGTGTAGAGGGTCGACTAATAGTCTAAATATAGTCTTTTTGTATATGGCTATCTTTATTTTTTAAAAACAAATAAATTTATTTAATTTACACATTAAGCCAGTTAATTCTCTACAATATGTAAAAAAATGTATGCACCATATATAAATAAATATCACAGAATCTATGACTAAAAACATTCATAATTAACATAAAATAAAAACAAACATAAATTATCCATACATAAATCATCTAGAAACAAATACAACATATCTCAATAAAAACAATATAATAGTGTCTATGTTACGCCCCCAATTTTAACAGTAGAATTAATAGAGAGACACGATGATCGAGCCAGTCAGAAGCTATAGATGAATAACTAACACTGGTAGGCCCATAAGTCTATGGCCAAAATCTCCTTCTTTATTTCATTATAACCATATGATACAACCACTAATTTCAAACCAAAACATATTCTTAATATCCTAGAACACTCATTCTCACCAATAAAGAGAAAATACATTAAGATGGTCGACTAACTACCTCTCTAGTATGAGAACTCCGAGGGTAGGTCCAATGCTCATCATTCTTGCATGTCCCCATTCATCTCATCGCATTTCTCATTACCTGAAATAGGCGTAGCAACTATGCGAGCGAACACTTTGTAGGACTTAAATCTCTTCAACTGAGTAGGCTTTACATGAATTAACACTTTAAGGCAAGCTGGATATCTAAAGATACGAGCATGATCACAAGAGTTCAAATAATAGTAACAAGTAGAGAGCAAGAGCATGCACTTAACAAGTGACAAAACATGACAGTCATGAGTCTAGCACGAACAAGCAAGAAAGAGCATGTCAAGAATAGTGAGAACACAATTTAGCCATATCATGATCACGATGTCATGAGCATTATACAGAGTACATTATTTAATTGTCTTAGAGCAATTTAACATGATTGTGGTGCAATGCCAACACCATGGTCAACAACCCTTATAGGTACACAATATTTGGGTGCTCCTGCCAGGACCCAACCAAGGCCCTATTAACATCTAGCATTGTTAGTCCAACAAATCTGAAGGTCCACATGATTTTGTATAGATAATCACTTAATGACCACAAGAAGGTTATGGAGTAAGATGAGATTTCAGCAAGAGAACGAGATGAGAACTTATAATCCAGAAACAATTTGGGTTCTAGTTTACCAAACCACAAGAAGTAATGGGGTCAAGACAAGATGAGAATAGCAAGTCAATCGGTGCACAGCTGGTGATACATGGTATATAGTTCTCTGGCATGATCAGGAGGGTTTTCATGGTACAACCGGCTCTACGAGCTTATGGAATCGAAGGCCAGCAGAGACTTACGGAAGACTCACATGAAGAAAGGCTAGTCTGATAGGAGGAATACCTGGCGGACAGTCCATCAATCATGGAGGAGTGTTCCAATCTACAACATGCTGAGTATACGCCACATGAGGCAACGGTCTCAAGAACGACGGTACAAAACAATGGTGTGAGATGTACATTTCCAAGAGCATGAGAGTAAATATTTAAAAGATGTGTTTAACATGATTAAGTCAATTGAACACTTTATTACTGATCATTAGTAGGTGTTCATGGGGTGTTCACATCATTAACTTATTGTCCAATACACATTTTTTGAGAAAAACTCAATTTTTTTTCATAGGTTCTCAGAACACAACATACCCCAAGTCAGGTCGCAACAATGTACGCAGAGAATGTGGCACATCAACAAACAGGATGCGACAAGGTCTTTTAGGACAAACAAGTTGAAGGCGACATAGTTCCTATCAGGTTAATATCGCGACAAGGGACTAGTCACGACCTCAAACATATTGCGATGTATCGATGCATCGTAATCTCAGGGCCCCTCTCTGAACTAGAATTGGAACACAAACCTCCTTGGATTGCGGTTGCTTTCCAAGGGGTCTTGACATAGCAACTTAAAGACAAAATTCTCAATAGATACATGATGAAAAATCACAGAACTTGGATGGAAAGAAAATAGACTTGCAGGCATACAAACTATAACAAGCAAGTAGGATTTTATCATGGTTCGACATGCTATACAGAAGATCTTAACGAAGAACATGATGCACGGCACAGTGATCATGGACCTAGAAATTCACATGAGATACATGATAAAAATTGGGGGAAATAACATCACTGTGTTTAGGACATCAAGAAGTTTCTAGAGTAAAAATTTCTCATCATGAGATAAGCGTAGACAAAGATCTAAGGGGAACATGATGGGTCGGGAGACATGAATAGGGAATCTGTAACATGAAATACAAGTAAACGACATGGTAAAAATTGTGGAAAATAGGTTCATGAGGTTCCTATCATCAAGAAGTACCTAACAGTTCATTTAATTATTTTAAGCTCGAGAGATTGCCTACAATTGGTCATCTTAATCTTCTAAGATTTCTTGCTCGAACTTTGGGGAAGAACGAGGAAGAACTCCCAAATCCTCACATCTATCCCCTTCCTTCATCCTTCTCCCATGTCGAAAGCCTCATCAGCAGCAAGCTAGGTCGGCCATAGGAGGGATTCAGATTGTATGTAAAGGAATTGGCCATTAGGAGTCCTAATGAGAATCTAACTTCCTAGTTACATGTTTCCTTTTGTTTATTTCCTACATTGGAGCCTCCAACTTTAAATTTCTTCAGGGTTTTTGATTGGGAAAACTCTCATCCATGATGGGATATGGCTAATTTTGGTTTAGCCCATGTTCATGGCCTAATTGGGTTGACTAATCTATTAATTAACTCATTAAGTGGGTATTTCAAATTAAAAACTATTTTTACTATTTTAGGCTCATTTAATCCACACACTAGTCCCAATAAACTCTTATGGGTCCAATTATCATGTTTATTTGAGGATCTTTGGGTTATGTACATGCGATAATGAATTTCTGACTTTATTGGGTTTTACGGCTCTTACAATTTTGTTATGCCAAATGTGTACAATTCGTCACATTTTCTTCATCCATCATTGTAATATCATTTAGTTCATACATATAATTTTTGTTTAATTCTCTTTTACATTTAATAATAAGTTTTCTATTTATCGAGATTTTAACCGCCTCAAGTTGTAGTTTAGGATTTTACGAACTCTAACATGTTTTTCTGACCCAAATATCTTTGCTAATATTCTATCCCATTATTTAGTTTGAAATCTTAAATTTTCATGTGATTTAGAGTTAGTCTTATACATGTGATAATGAGGTTTCCGATATTACCGTATTTTACTGTCTTAGGTAATGTTTAGGATTTCGTCAGCTCAATCGCATTCTAATCAGTCAAATCTCTTTACCCCTCATTGTAGTTAATTATTTAATCTCTAAATATAAAGTTTCATCTCATTCCATATCGATTTCACAAATATAATAATAAGATTTTCTTTGTCGACCTATTTATTTTTAAGCCCTGCTATTAAGTGCTTGCTTGATTATCTACAAAAAAATTGTTTTCTCATGTTTATGTCATTTATTTATGTTTTAAAAACTTGGGTTGTTACACCCTCCCCCACTTAAAAACAATTGATCCTCCAAATTCACACGTGTTTATGAATTCAGTCCACGAGGAAATTGATGGTAGTGATTCTATATTAATCCGTACAAGGTCAATGTGTGACTGACATAACTTTAGGGTCAAGAAAGTTGGAGGGGATACCATCCGCCATTGTTGATCATTATGTTCTTTTCAATTAATACAAGAGTTAGAGATCTATCTCTCTTCATTATTATTCCCAGAGTTATGAACGTAAGGCATATACCAATCTATAACTTAGCCCATGGCTCTACCCAATCTCACATTTAGGTGTGGAATTCTTGAGACAAACTGAGGGTCTTGTAATATTCTAAACTTCTGAATCGTAGTTTACCGGGATTGGGGGCTAATGTATGGCCCATTGGTTGTGTTTTGCGCAGTATGGGTGAGTGTGGTTGTGTGTGTATCAGGGTGTGAGGCTAGGGGGTTGGAAAACCTTAGCACAATAGACCCCTTGCGCGGTCATTAAAAACGCGACGAACGCAGCCGTCGCGATTCTTCATGAATGCGACCAACTACTACGTCGCGATTCAATAGCCACTTTCCATGGGCGTGGCCACATGCACGGCACATGGCGCATGCAAGGGCGTCATGGCTTAATTGCAACAGCTAGGTACATCGCGTTTTAAACGCGACAGCCCGATACGTCACGATTTAGCTTTGTTGTGTTTTGGCTCCGGGCCTCGGGTAAACAGTGCAAGTTGCACTATTCGAATGGAGGGGAGCTTGGTGGAGGTTTTGGCTGACAATTTGGCATTGTTCGTGCGTTCTCTGGCGTGTTTCCCGCACGAGAAGGTGCTTCAGAGCGCGAGAAACACCCAGGCAATGTTGTTCTTGCATTTTTCCTATTGTAGGGGGACTTCTCCTTGTTTGATTGTGTGGTTTAGGTTTGAGGTATTTGGAATATGGAATTACTTATGTTCAATAGTAAGCATGCTTAGGTTACTGTGTAGAATGATATTTACTGCTTTTACATCATGTATGGTGTGTTAGTGTGATTTCCAGAATGAAGGAACAGGTGTAAATCATTTGGTTTGAAAGGCGACGAACCCAGACGTCGCATTTTAAATGTGAGACTTGTCCGATAGTGATTCAGGTTTAAAGGGGGCAAGTTAGTCCATCGCAATTCAAGGTCTTAATAGCATCCACTGTGTTCATCGCATTTTAGAGTGTGGCCACCAGAGTTTTTGGGCTTTGTGGCTAGTCTGTCTCTTTCGGGTTGCACATTACTTGTGCGGTGTTGTTTAAGTTATTTATAGCATGTAAGCAGTGCATTGTAGTTAGTGTGATTGGAAATGTCAAGTTTGCATGGATTTGTGTGCATAGCAAGTTGGGTTGTTTAACGACTTCCATGGTTATCTCTCGAGTCGGATACCCTAGGTTCATTGTGAGCCAAGCACGTAGTGCTCGGGTTTGTCCCGGTACTGTGTATAACGCCAGGGTTTGTGTCATCTTCTAGGCCACCCTCACTCCTGAGTTTCAATTGTACATCCAGTGGAGGAAAGACGGCAATGGGCAGCGACACGTGTTTGTGGGTGTACAGTTGCTTGTAGCGTGCTCGTGGTTAGGGGACGAACACCAATAGACGTACTGGTCCCCAGGTAGTCTGGTTTTCTAGTGCCTCACTTTAGGAAGCTCGGGCCGAAGTCCCTAAAGGTGCCAGACATGGGCCTACAGCCGTGTGTTTAGAAGAGTGGTGTTGGTTGCTCTCCACAGTTCTTGACCTATTGAGGTGAAGCAGCAGCTTTACCTTTCGTTCATGGCTGTGAGACTGAGAGGTAGTCTTGTGTGGTTTGTCAGGGTCAGTGGCTGGTGTCGCGAACCAGTTCTCATGACTCGTTTGTGGCGTGCCCTTCTCTAGCTTGTACCATGTACGTGAATTGCCGTTCATTTATTAAATGTTGTACCATGCACATATTCTGAAATGGTTTATTTATTTATAGTTGTAGTACCATGCGTAGGTAGTGTTCCTTTTATTTAGATAAAAACCTTGTTTATACTATTGTGCGATTATCGTCTTTCAGCTTTTGGGGGTGTCGCTACCGAGCCAGTGACTTGTGACATTCACCTCTTCTTCTTCCAGGTGAAGGAGAGCAGGAGGGTTCTTGTCCCTTTTCTAGTTCGGGACCACATCGCAGCAGAGTCGGGCCTACGCCACCAGTAAAGTAATTTCCTTTTTGTTGTGCCTTGGGGGTTTGTCCCTGGCAGTTGTACCATGTACTTAACTTTAGTTCGGAACTAAATATGTACATTTCATGTGAACATATGTAAGATATGGAATCTCATGTATGTTCAGCATGTTCTTTTATATTTCCACGGACATGTGTGTGTTGATATCCCTTGTGAGGCCTCGGCCGGTTAGCGGGAGACGGAGTCGGGTCGGACTCATTATGGATTAATGGGTTTGAACGACGAGGGACCGTCAGAATTGGTATCAGAGCAAGGTCTGTGTAAATATGAAGGAATAAGAAATGTACATAGCATGGTCTCTACTATAGTCTACTACTGATAGTTGCCCTTCTGTAATGATTTGTTTGTGTGTTATGTGGTTGGAATGATGTATGTACAAGATCAAAAATGGCTGATAGAAGTGGTGGGGAGGTGGTGGAGATGAGCCCGAGGAGTCCACACATCAGCTAATAGAAAGGTTAAGGGAGAGCATCACAGAAATCAGACACAGTTAGATCAGCAGCCACCGGTTCAACCAATAGTTGCAGCACCACCAATTGTGGAAGAGGCAGTACTGGTACCGGTAGTACACCCCCACCACTACCCGGAGTTGAGGTTCCACCAAGTGTACCCTTACCTCCAGTTCTGCAAGTACGACCAGCCAGCGTGGGACGAGTCTACAGTATTGTGGAAAGGTTTCTGTGGTTACAGCCACCTACGTATTCGGGAGTCCGAATACAGATATGGCAGAGCATTGGGTCATGAAATGAAAGTGTTTTTGACACTATGAGATGTCCACATGCTGATAGGGTGATATTGGCTACCTATTAGTTGCAGAGATTTGCACAAGAATGGTGGAGGCTTAAGATGTAACTGTGTTTGCAGGTCAGACGAAGGATACAATACTTGGCCAGAATTTTTGGAAGGGTTTACAATACTTCTTCCCGTGCAAATTCAACAAGCTAAGAGAGAACAGTTTAGGACACTACAGTAGAGGAATTTGTTAGTGCTCGAATATCAAATGAGATTCAGGCCTTAAGCAGGTATGCACCTTATGTAGTCACTGATAATGCTATGATGATGGAATACTTCATCTGAGGGTGAGGCCTGAGTTGCAGGATGCAGTAATTCCCCTTATGTGCGGAACGGTGGAGGAGGTAGCCCAGAGAGCAGCAATTCTTGAGAGGACTATACATTCTAGGCAGTCAGGTGGAACGGTAGTTTCCGACTTCCACAACAATCTCCAAGTATAAGCAAAGGCAAGGCACCCTCAAGAGGAGCATCTACATTAGGCTTTGGCAAGTTGGGTTCCAAGTTAAAGAAGATATTCAGGGGCTGAGGAGGTGGTAGGCAGCAAGGTTTTCAGCAAGGCCGAGGTTTTCGTTTTAGGCTGGAGATGGAGGAGTCACAGCAAAGTACA
>JACBKR010006648.1:0-10879 GCA_014218235.1 Colocasia esculenta
TAGACCAGAAGTCCGGCGTGATCTCAGATAAGAGAGAAATCTAAGTCCGTTGGATCATGTTTGATCCTTAGGGTATCATGGGTATTGATGGTACAACCTACTCGTCGGCAACGACGTTCGCCAAATCCAAGGAGTCTTACGGAGGCCTTGAATAAGAAGTTCCTGGTCCAATCAGGAGTATCCCATGAGAGGTCGTCCAAGTCAAGAAAAGTGTGTGTAGAAAGTATTTGCCCGTCTTTCCTTGAGTGCTCAAAGGCAGAGGGACGCGATAACAGTATTAAATCAAGTGAATAAAATGAAGATAAGTCCATTAAAATAATAGAGAATTTAACATTATAATTGATTTCAATTACCATATATATTATTGAGGTGGTTTCTATAAGATCTTATGGTAAAATTTATGTTTGATGTGTGCATGTAAGAGAGAATTTAAGATAGCATAAGAGAGTCGTGCATATATCTTTTAAATAGGAAAACTGTTGAAATTATTAAAAGTTCATTAGCAGGAGGTTACTATTCGTCACAGAGCATTATGAGGGTTTAAACATGATTAACGAACATGATTTAGCAAGATTTAACTGATAAATTAGGGTTATGGAATTTTACAGTGAATCGCGACATGTAGGTACCAGTCGCGTTCAAATTACGACGGTTGTGTCTATCACGTTCAAGGGAATCAAATCAGAAAGGCGACGGGGTGACCAATCCCGTTCATGGTAAAGGGTCCACGGTCGCGACAGTCAGGGCCAATGCGTTCAAAACAATCGGAATAGACACGAAGACATGACGTAGTGGACTGTTGTGTTCATGACGCGACGTGATCTTGTGTTGCGACAGGGTTGAGAATGCGACTGATCGGGCCGTCATGTTCTCAGAGACCCTGGCCAAACCCAAAAAGTGAAATGGAGCACAATTGGGTTGCAGTCCAGTCCTCCAAGGGCTTGACACATGGGTCTTTTAAAAATTCATATAAAATCGTATACTAAATGAAAATTCATAAAATTAGTTTTAAACAAAAGTAGACTCGCAGAGGCATCAATAGTAAGGAGTAATTAGACTTCTTACATGGTATGAGCATGCTATGATCAGGGTACTTCACGATGAACCAAAAATCTGACACAGTGGGCATGGATTAATAAATTCGTACAACATACATGATAGAAATTGAGGAAAATGGTATCAACGGATTCATGACATCGAGTAGAACATACAATCAAAATTTCACTTCACGAGATAAAATGTAGACTATGATTTGGAGAGAACATGAAGGGTCGGGTATATGCCCTCAACAGATCTTTGAGCACGAAATACTCATAAATGACATGATATAAATTGGAGAAAATATGGGGCTTTTGCTGTTGGGATCATGAACTATCTAGGGTCGAGTTTAATTTACTTTTGCTTGAGAGATTGCCTACCTTTTAGCGCTTTTTGATTATAAGATATGAACACGAAGATGCTCCTTCTAAGCCTCTTCTTCCTTGATTTCTTCATCTAAAAGCCTCGCCTCCTCGTCCTCCAAGCTCCAGGGGTTCAATACGGTCGGCTAGGAACCAGTTTAAAGTGTATTTTTATGTTTAGGGTTAACAAGTCTCCTAAAACTCTTACTCTTCCTCCAACTCCGAATTTTCCATATTTATCTAGCATTTTCTAGTATTTATCCTTCTATTGGCTTTAGGATGGGCTCTAATTTCGTGGCCAACTAGTTAGGATAGTGTTAGGACTCTATGTAGGATATTTATGAGTCATAATAGTGATTATCTTGGCTTTTTTTAATTTATTAATAATTTAGGTACGAATTTTGACTTAATTATCTCAAACCCATCAATTGGACTCTTGTTTTTGGCCCATTAACTCATGTATGAACCATTAATGTAAGCCCATCACTTATTTTTACTTAATGAATTTTAATTTATACCCATTTCTTTTTTTATTTAATTTATCTCAAAATTTTTAGAAAATAAGAGTTGCTACATCTCCGAAGTCGGCGTCGAAACACCACCAATGCCAATGACGAAGACGAGAGAAGCTACGCCCATTGCGCGCCGAGCCCTTGAAACCGTGGGAATGAATCAAACTTCACATTGTTTTGTTTGTTCTGTATAACCCACATGTATGACCCTATACTTGTTTATATATATATAATAGAAGTGAACCTATGGCAGTAGAACCCCCCTGTTTGTTTATACATGTGATATGCTGTTATATTTATGCGTGGTTTGTTCGTTCAAAGTTAAACATCATGGTGGGTCTACTTCGTACTCGGGTTTTCCGTGTGGTGCTTGCGACGCCTGTACTATTAGTACGTTACTGACTCCTTACTAGTTTTCGCTCGGTGTTTTGTGACACTTGAGGGTTTGTCCTCAGTGCACGGTGCGCTTTTTGAGTTGTTATTGTTCCTTGAGACCCCTATCCTCGTGGGCTTGTTGAGGGCAGTCTCCGAGCAACGAATGCATCTGTCGAACATCTCTCCGGACGGAGGGAAAAATGGTGTTGGACAGCGGTGTTGAGTCGTTTGTAGAACTCTCTTAGTTGGTCCGGATCCCACGGAGTTTGGAGAGTTGCAGTGCAGTCCAACTAGTCCGTTCTCACTGCCTCGTCTTGTACGGTTCCAGAGCGTGCCAGGAGGTTAGGAGTGGGACCGTGGTCCAGCCAGACCACGTAGTGTGTTGTTGTGGTGTCTTCGAGTTTCACTCCGACGGGAGAGGAGACCAGGACCAGTGGTCTAGCGGTAGGACGGTGTGGTAGATGCACCTGACCACTGACTAGTAAAGGTTGGTCTGTCGCTAGTACCTTTTGTTCAGATGAGGGTTTGTCATCTGTGTGTGCTGCTTCGTGGTGTTCACTACAGAGCACGCCTACCGAGTTGTGATCATGTGTAGTTACGCCTTGTTGGCGGTACTTGACCTGCGTACCTTTCCGTTTACTTTTTCATACTCAACTATTATCTTGTTATATTACATGTTTACTGTAGCTAGTTTGGTCACTTTGGTGCTACTGTTTCTTCCAGCCTAGTGTAGTTGTTCTGCTCTTAAGTTTCCGTTGTTTGAACTGGTGAGGGGTTGGGTATCTTATTGGGCTTCATTTGCGAAGCTCATTCCCCCTTACTTCCTCTCAAGTCTGAGCTCGTGGAAGTCAGTGCTGGTTGTTCGGACGTTTACAACATTGTTACGTCATTTGTGTGTCAGCAACGTTAACAATGGTTAGTGTTTTCCTTTTTCACTTGCATATTATGTGGGACATTGTGTACATTTCACTTCATATATGCACTTCTTTATGTGTTTAGCTATTTTAAACTTGTTGTATATCTTAGTAGACATGTTTCTTAATCCTTTTGAGTCTTCGGAATCTGGGTGGTGGCAGCCAAGGGTTGGATACTTAGAGGGATTCTAAGTATCGCTTCTTGGGTCATACAACTATCACTACAACAAATGTGATTTTTAGTAATAATTTTATATGTTGCTATAGCTAAAATAATTGCTACTAAAATTATTTAACAACCATCCAAAGTTGGTTGTTATAAGTTCCGTCGCTAAAAGTAAATAGCAGCCATTCACAATCATGGCTGCTAAAAGAAATCTTTAAGGACACTTATAAATGTTGTTATAAATATGCACAATTGTACTATAATTGTTGTCTAAGCGTTGCAAAAACTTTTGATAGCCATTTAAATGGCTGCAATAACTAGCAATAAAAGCATTTAAAATTACTGCTAAATATGTTTAGTATTGGTAGCTATTCTTTTGGCTATTATTTTTATTTGTTGTAGCAAATATAATTGCTTCCATTATATACATTAGAAACTAATATAATGGGTATTTATTCTTTTTAAATTAGAACATATTTGTCACTATAAGCATTAACAACATTTCTTATTGCTTTTGAAGATTAAATATGGCAATTAAATAGCTACCGAAAGAGAGTAATTGGCTGCTAATAGATATTTTAACAACAAATATAATTGCTACTAAAAGTGTAAATAATAACATATACTAGAACATATATTTGCTACTAAAGTTTATAATAGTGACATTAAAAAGTATCACTATAGTTAATTATATAACACCACTTGTATATATATCAAAAATGTACATTCTTCTATGTATTCAATAAATCTTTCACAACATATATGATTCATTAGCAAAAACCCACCACAAAACATCGTGCATATCCATTCCATTTCCACAAAAAAGACATCATATATATCCATTCTCACAAGACATCACACATTTTTAGAAATGACGAATGCAAAAGAGTAAAATATGTTTTCCAAACGTTGTCTCAATGAACATCCAAAATGTAGGTGGTTCTGACATGGTCATCATAAAATGTCCAAAAGAGAAAAGAAAAAAGAGATGACAAAATGTTTCATTTCAAGTTGCCTTCATGTAGATCATTCTTCTGCCTTAGTGACCTGCAAGAGAAAAGATATTTAGCATAGAATTGATAACATTATTAATATTAAAATATGTTTCATTTCAAGCTGTCTTCATGTAGATCATTCTTCTGCCTTCGTGACCTACAAGAGAAAAGACATATTTAGCATAGAATTGCATAAAAATAGACATAATTCTCACATTATGATGTTGTACTTGATGATTTGAAGCAGATGAATGAATGGAAGGCGATGTATTACCCTCATGTGCCTGATTAAAAAAACAAAGCAAAGAAATTTATTCTATACATCATTAAACAAAGTTGCATGCAAGATGGTATAAATTAAAATTTTCACCTGATAATTTTCATTATTTTGCTGCATCAATCAAGACAAAGTATTTCCTGCATCATCTCTTTTTTGATGTTGTACATAAAGATAACAAAAAAAATAATCAATCAAGACAAAGTATATAAAGTCTTAGAAAGTTTGCATTCAAGTTTTGCATGAAGTGAACCAAAACTTGGCCAGACCACAACTAGAGTTTTTTTTTTACATCTGAAAAGCAACAGGCCGAGGAACAGCAGTGGCAGGTAACAAGATGGGGAGAGCCGCAGCAGTAAGGAGCAATTGCAGAGGGAGAAAAGCACATGACCAAGACTCATGAGTCCAACTGAGACAAACCTTCTGATGACCCAATGTTCTCAGCATAGTTGTCAAGGCGGACGCCTAGGCGGCGCCTAAGCGCCGCTTAAGCGCCAAGGCGCTTCCTCAGCCGCCTTAAAATACCTCGCCTTTCTAAGAGGAGAAAAAGGCGCCCCAAGGCGCCGCTAAGGCGGCCAAGGTGCACGCCAAGGGCGCTTGGGCGCGCCTAGACCCTTTGGGGGTCCGCAATATCCCACTTAGACAGTAGATTCAGGTCGATTTTCAAGGCTAAGTTCAGTTCGATTCAGGTAACATCTTATTACCTGAATATCATTAAGTAAATGTTATAATTTGTTGTTCATAAGGAAGTACCCCCATTGGATCCAATAAAAAATATCAAAAAAATTATCTCTTACAAAAAAAAAAGTCAACTCTCCCATCGAAAAGAAATCACGTTTTCGATGATTTTAGCGAAATGCTAACTTTCTAATCTCTCATAATTTGATCTATCTAAAATTTGATAATTCAAATAAACTATATGGAACACTAAAAATTCAAAGTTCGGTAAAAAAGTCAAACGTGCATATGACTTCTCCAAGGAGCCGCTTTCTACTGACAGCACTTAGTCTGTTTGAGATCTCTCAGGATTTGGTCAAACTTAAACTATCATCACCCAAACACATGAGACTTGTCATTTCTAGTTTCTTTAGGCATATTGTGGGATATGTAATGGACTCATTTAGTTTTTACTTGTTTTAAGTGTGTTAAGATATTGCACTTCTTATTTTTATTTAACATATTTGCATGTATGTGTATTGCTGTTTTAAAGTTGAAAATTAGTTTTCTGATGATAGAATGATATGTGCACTTCTTGTTCTTATTTAGTGTGCTTATTTATTTGAAGATGTCAATTTAGATTTTTTATAACTTTATGATATATAATGTGAGTTTGTTTACTTGGAGTTAAATTTTTGTTGCTTTCATTGTTTATGTCTGTCATATTATGATATTTTTATTGAATTTCATCATTATATATATTTATAGATACATAAATATCATGTAAAAGGGACACTTGAAAACAACTCATACTTGGTTCCGTCCTAAACGCCTAGGCACCGCTTAGGCGAGTGCCTAAGCGCTTAGGCGATCCGAGACCCCACCTACGCCTGGTCGCCTTGACGCCTTGACAACTATGGTTCTCAGCAATGCCACTGTGATGTCAAGAATGAACCAGAGCAGAATGAAGTAAAGTTAAGGGTAGATTGGGTAGGCATGTTCAAACCACTCACTATCCACATGCCTCGAGAACAATTAGACTTTAAAGATGACATGCTGGAACAGGATGGTTAAAAGCTGAGTGCAATGAATGGTTTATTGAGAGAAGAGGTCAATGTAAAACAAACGGCGAATGAACAATGTGGCAGCAAGGGATCAAAGTACCAGATATCTTCCCTTAGCAGCTAGTGAAAGAAAACAATAAGCAGAATTGACTGTAAGATTCGAGAAAAAGTGAGAACTAGACACTAGAAATCAAGCTTCTAAAAAGGGTCATGGGAACCAGGGTATCCACGCCAGTTCCAGTTCCCTGGCGGTTTATGGCCAAAACCAGCCATTTCTGAACAAAATCCGGTCACTTTTGGAAGGGGCCTGGTAAGTTCAGGTACAAACCAGGTGGCTTTCTAAACCATGGTAGAAATGATGCAGTCAAATTTTATAAAATGTATTTCACGAAAAAAATGTTAGCAGACCATACACCACAAAAAAAATTCTTTCAATGGACTCCGGCAAGGAATCCGAATTTATTATTAGACCATTTGGAGAAGATCAACAGTATTTTCAGAAGGCTGAAAAAGGAGTCATCAAAGCCAGATAGACTCTCCATAGGATTTTACCAGCAGATTGGGAGGTGATTAAGAAAGATTTATGTCCATTGTCAAGGACATTCATGATAATGTGTAAAATACCAGGTTTTTTCAATGCAACTCATGGTGTTCTGCAATGGATGATTGTGACCTTTTGGTGCCCTAAAACAAACTCACATGGTGTTGATTCTCAAAAAGGTCAGCAGGTCCATTGATGAGTTAATTAGATACAGAGTCCTCTTAATGGTAATAAGAAGTTATGATGAAAGCTTTGGCAGTAAAATTGACAGTTGCCATTAGCAAGCAGATTGATGTTGAAAATTTCTGCCTTCCTTCCCGACAATGGCTTGTGAACAATGTTATGGCTGCTTCTGAGTGTATTCATGAACAAGTGTTGATCAAAAATAGGTTCCATGTGATAGTTCCACATTAGGTGTAGCTAAGGTGTCTATGTGATTAAAAACCATGTCTACCTTCCTACATCAAGAGGCACCTTTTCCTTGGAAAAGAGCAAAAGGATGGAGTTACCTCCATCACAGCCAAAGCAGGCAACTCTTTTAGAGGGGCACACAAACCCAACCTCTGGATAGATCCATACTATCAGTAGAGAAGCCAGTAAATTCATTGGTTGACACAAAGGGGCACAAGTGTTTAAAGAGGCATGCCTCCTTAAGTTGAGAGGTGTCTTCTCCCAGAAAAGGGAGGGAAAAATTATGCAACCACCTCTGCTTTAGCCAAAGCAGTATTTTCAGAGAGAACCACAACGAATCGCTACACCAACAAGATTAGGAAAAAGAAGTTTTGACTCTCAAATTCTATTCTGGAAAGGTATAAGATAGGGTTAGCTGCAATGTCTTCTTTAAACCATACACAAGCTGAGCTTTGAAGGAGGAGATTTATTCAAGTCGTCCAGTTCAATTGTCTGTGACAGAAATATTATTTGTGTGGTAGAGTTGTTTTCATTCTTATAGTTGTTAGTGAGAAGAGTTCAGAAAGGAATTTCTCCTCCCCCCTCTGGATTTTACTGCCTCTATTTAATCTTTAAAAAAATTGATGGTCTATTCCACATTCTTTTTAAGGAAAAAAATGATAATAGGTTTCAAAGAAGAGGGGATGAATAGCTTAGAACTTATACTTCCACAACAACTCAACAAGGTTCTTGATGTGTGAACAGAGTGTGGTGGATACTCTAGAAGTTCAAGAGGTTTGAGGAAGGGTGTGTTATCTCCACAGCCATTTGGTCTGATTGGGCAGGTTCTTAGTATGATGTGGAACACAGAAATCAATAACTGAGGGGTGATCCAAGAGCTCATGGTTGATTACAGTAACTTAGAATCAACTGACCTAAACTAAGCTATGAAAGTTTAGTTTATTTAACAGGTGTCAAATATAATTTTCTACTGAAAATTCTTCCGGAAACCAATCTTGAAAAAAGTGCAATTTGCCAGACCGGGGAAATGAGGAGAACAGATAAAGAGTGGGAGCTTCGTCAGACTGCAGATGGAATGCACTTCATCAAATATTTGGGGCTTCCTTGACTGATAGACTTATGAAATGAGTTAAATAATAACATTTATAAATAGTTTAGATAGAGAATTCAAAGTGCTGTGAGAATTTCCATAGAAATTCTGTAGGTTTACATAAGTTTGTTAATGATTTAAAAGAAGTAACCAGGGTGAAAATAGAAACTAGAAAGAAAAAGTGCAATAGCCTCAAGTGTCAGAGCTAATGATTTAGAAGAAGTAACTAGGAAGAAAATAGAACTAGAAAGCAAGAGTGCAATAGCCTCAAGTGTCAGAGCTCTATTGAATGCTCATGCAAACAGATATAATAAGCACTAAATGCGGTGACACTTGGGCAGTGTGCATAAAGATCATTTCCAACCCAACTTGAGCTTTAGTAGAAATTCAAACAGGTTATTGAGAAGAAAAAATAGAATAGCTGAAAGAGAAGAAAATAAAGAACAAAGACATACTGGTCAGATAAAACTGCAGAGTTGTCAAACTGCTCTTCACGCATGGACCCATCAAAGGATACATCAGGCGCAGCACCAGCAGAATTTGAAACAGTAGATGATGCATGGAAACGCTTGGATCCTGCCTGCAAGAAAGGTTTACTATTCCAACTCTCCCCACTGTTAGACCAAAACCTCTTGTACATCATGTTAGTACCGTGAGGTTGTGATTTTCAGGCTTGCCCTGTGCTGCTGCAGCATTCAATCCATTTGGGACAGTCTGCAACACCTACCCGAATCACGAGATTCAGTGTCCGCCCATTGCTTCTATTTAAGCTGCCACGATTCTGGAAAGAAAGCTCAGCTTTGCCAACAGAGAACTGCAAGATGCCGGTGACGAAAAAATCGCTAGAGGACGATGCAAACGCCGGTGGCGGCTACAGCTGGCTTGCAGAGCATGAGGGGGGCAAGGGGGGATCCAAGCATGCGCGTAGGGGGGGCCGCGTGTTGACGCGGTCAGTGCACGATGATATCTTCGGCCGGCGATATGGAAATTCCAGGAGGAGAAAACGGACACCAGCGGCTCCTGCGTTGGCTTGCAGGGCGTGAGGGCGGGCGGTCGTCTGCGAGGATGGAGCGGCGGCTCTTGGGGCGTGAGGACGCCGTCGAAGGCGTCTGCGAGGAAGGAGCGGCGGTTGCCGCGGTGGTTCATGGTGCCGTGAAGGTGCGGGAGTGGTCGTTCCGTGAGGTAGTATGCAACAAGGAGGATTATTTCCTGGAAAAGTTACCGCGGGAGGAAGATTCGAATATATTTCACTTCCCCCAAAGCCATCCGTGATTCAAAAAAAATTTACAACTAAAAAATATGCTACTAAAGGTATTAGTCACCCGATTTGATATTTGGTAGCTAATGTTTAAAAATTGCTGTCAATTAGCAGCTAATATTTACTATTAAATGTAATAGTTACTATAGCTCTTGAGTGGGCTTATTAGTAGCAATTTTTAAAAAGTTGTTAATTAGTCGCAAATATAAATTGGCTGCTAGTAAAATAGCAGCTAAAAGTCCAATTTGGTGTAGTGTATGATTAATTAGGGGACTCTAGATGTCACAAATTCAGTATTTGAGGTGAAAAAATTATTGATTAGTGATGCAAAGCCATGTTTCCTAGAAGCCCCATGTTCTCAAGTGGTGGCCATTATCTATATTAGTTAGTGTTTTCTCCATTTGGTCAAGTTAGTGGGTTCGGAAATGTGTTTTTGTTTCAGAACGTGTAATGTTGGGAAGGCCTATATAAAGGCCTCCCTTTTCTCTTATAAACCTTAAAATTATGATGTTAAAGTTGATGGCCCAGGACAATATGGCACAGAGAACTCGTGAGATTTTCGATATGAGATTATCTCTCATCGAGACTCCAACACTCTCCTCACAGCCAAGATAGATGGTGAAAATTAGATTAGAAAGAAGGTGGCACAATTGTCATAATAGACCTTAATCTTAGTTCTGATATTACGTTACAAACCCAAAACTATAATGTCAAGATTAAAAGGTCAAGAATTATATGGCACAGGAACCCATGAGATTTCGATGTAGATATCTATCGTTGAGGCTCCAACATTTTCAGCATCCCATGATAGTAAATTTATAATTCTACTCTCAGGAATCTTTACTTCAGTGGTGCTCTGTTTCGGTCTCTGCTTTGTACTGGTTGCAGTGGACGGCAAATGGGATTTGCTCTGAGAGGATCTCCATACCGTCTCCTCCTAACAAAAGTTGCACTTCCGATATGCGACTTTGGGAAGGGTGGGTGGGGGAGGATCAATTTGCATGTGTCCCAAGCTAGCCTCAAATCTTAACACTTACGGTATTTTTTTTACTCAAGTGATTAAAAAATAAATAAATGCAAACACTGAAGGCACCACATTTCTTGAATAATAGGGATATATGTATGAGAGCACTAATAATATTCCATGGGCGACACTTGCAGTTTGATATGACAGATATCTCAATATTACCATGAGGGCAGTACCATACATGACACTATA
>JACBKR010006649.1:0-13169 GCA_014218235.1 Colocasia esculenta
TACTACTCAGCGACTCCTTCTCCATTCTGAGATCTGGTGTCCATCGCCGGAGGACAACGGGGTCCTCGGAACTCCAAAAACCATCTAGAACTCTCTGAAGATCCTCCTCCTGATTGAGACAACCAAGAAGAATCCTCCTTCTCGCATTAGAAGCTCCAAGTCCCCCTTCGGTTTCCAAACATTAAGAATGAAAGCTCGAAGAGCATTGTAGAGAGGCGAAGGCCAATACAATATCCCATTAGAGCAAATCGCCAAGTTTCCTGAAGTTCCTAGCATCCTCCTCATCAAACACAACAACCTCTTGTCATCAAGAAGAGTCGGCTCAATGAACTCAAGAGATGAGGCGACTCAGGAACTCCCCCTGCAGCACAAAAAGAGAGGACCAAGGCTACGAACTGGGAAACCCTGGAAGACGAACACCTTGACTTCAGATTAAAACCAGATCGCTGCATCAGCCGACCCCTGGATGGAGAGCTTTCCACCATCGCCATTAGAACAGCAAGAACATCCAAAAAGCTGCTGAAGAAGACTGAGTAGACCCGGGTGGAGGAGTCCAGCCGGTGGCAGCCCTCAAGAGAGAAGGAAGAGCTCTCAAGGGCAGAGGGTCCTTCCACGCACAGGAGAGGAGCCCCACCCTCCGCCAGGAGGGCGGGAGGGGGGAGCAACAGGGAGTCTTGCTCGCCTTTCCCAGAGCTTCTCTCTCTAGAAAAAAATAAAGAGAGAGCGCCTCTCTCCTGCCATCTCAATCTAATTGTATTCTGTCAGTTCGACACGTCAATTTAACTCACCGATCATGTGGGAGGAAACGGCATGTCGATCAGATCCTTATTTGGGATTTTGGAACCCCGGTTGTGTGTTTTGACCCTTTAGACTTGGGTTTTTTTTAGATCCGTCATTTCAACGCCCAACCTAATCCGGGAATCCAAATCGGATTCCGTCAGTTCACACACGTCAATTTAACCCACCCGGTCATGTCGGAGTGAACGGCACGCCGATCAGATCCCTATTTGGGATTTTGGAACCCCGGGTTGTGTGTTTTGACCCTTTACACTCGGGTTTTTTTTAGATCCGTCATTCCAACGCCCAACCCAATCCGGGAATCCAAATCGGATTCCGTCAGTTCGCACACGTCAATTTAACCCCACCCGGTTCGTGTGGAGTGAACGGCACGCGATCAGATCCCTATTTGGGATTTTGGCACTCGGGTGTTTGTTTTGACCCTTTAGACTCGTGTTTTTTTTTATCCGTCATTTCAACGCCCAACCCAATCCGAGAATCCAAATCGGATTTCGTCAGTTCGCACATGTAAATTTAACCCACCCGGTCGTGTCAGAGTGAACGACACAGCGATCAAATCCATATTTCGGATTTTGGACCCCCGGTTGTGTGTTTTGACCCTTTAGACTTGGGTTTTTTTAGATCCGTCATTTCAACGCCCAACCTAATCCGGGAATCCAAATCGGATTCCGTCAGTTCGCACACGTCAATTTAACCCACCCGGTCATGTCGGAGCGAACGGCATGCCGATAACTCTATTTGGGATTTTGGACCCCGGGTTGTGTGTTTTGACCCTTTAGACTCGAGTTTTTTTAGATCCGTCATTTCAACCCAACCCAATCCGGGAATCCAAATCGGATTCCGTTAGTCGACACACGTCAATTTATCCCACCGGTCGTGTCGGAGCGAACGGCACGCTGATCAGATCCATATTGGGGATTTGGACCCGGGTGTGTGTTTTGACCCTTCAATTTGGGTTTTTTTAGATCTGTCATTCCAACGCCCAACCAATCCGATAATCCAAATTGTATTCTGTCAGTTCGCACACGCCAATTTAACTCACCCGGTCATGTCGGAGGAGGAAACAGCATGCCGATCAGATCCCTATTGGGATTTTGGAACCCCGGTGTGTGTTTTGACCCTTTAGACTTGGGTTTTTTTAGATCCGTCATTTCAACGCCCAACCTAATCCGGGAATCCAAATCGGATTCCGTCAGTTCACACACGTCAATTTAACCCACCCGGTCATGTCGGAGTGAACGGCACGCCGATCAGATCCCTATTTGGGATTTTGGAACCCCGGGTTGTGTGTTTTGACCCTTTACACTCGGGTTTTATTTAGATCCGTCATTCCAACGCCCAACCCAATCCGAGAATCCAAATCGGATTCCGTCAGTTCGCACACGTCAATTTAACCCACCCGGTCGTGTGGGAGCGAACGGCACGCCGATCAGATCCCTATTTGGGATTTTGGCACGCGGGTTGTTTGTTTTGACCCTTTAGACTCGTGTTTTTTTTTAATCCATCATTTCAACGCCCAACCCAATCCGAGAATCTAAATCGGATTCCGTCAGTACGCACACGTCAATTTAACCCACACCGGGTCAGTGTCAGAGTGAACGGCACAGCGATCAGATCCATATTTCGGATTTTGGACCACGGTTGTGTGTTTTGACCATTAGACTTGGGTTTTTTTTGATCCGTCATTTCAACGCCCAAACTAATCCGGGAATCCAAATCGGATTCCGTCAGTTCGCACACGTCAATTTAACCCACCAGGTCATGTCGGAGCGAACGGCATGCCGATCAGATCTCTATTGGGATTTTGGACCCCCGGGGTGGTGTTTTGACCTTTAGACTCGAGTTTTTTTAGATCCGTCATTTCAACGCCCAACCCAATCCGGGAATCCAAATCGGATTCCGTCAGTTCGCACACGTCAATTTATCCCACCCGGTCGTGTCGGAGCGAACGACACGCCGATCAGATCCCTATTTGGGATTTTGGACCCCGGGTTGTGTGTTTTGACCCTTCAGATTCGGGTTTTTTTAGATCCGTCATTCCAACGCCCAACCCAATCCGAGAATCCAAATTGTATTCTGTCAGTTCGCACACGTCAATTTAACTCACCCGGTCATGTCGGAGGAAACGGCATGCCGATCAGATCCCTATTTGGGATTTTGGAACCCCGGTTGTGTGTTTTGACCCTTTAGACTTGGGTTTTTTTAGATCCGTCATTTCAACGCCCAACCTAATCCGGGAATCCAAATCGGATTCCGTCAGTTCACACACGTCAATTTAACCCACCCGGTCATGTCGGAGTGAACGGCACGCCGATCAGATCCCTATTTGGGATTTTGGAACCCCGGGTTGTGTGTTTTGACCCTTTACACTCAGGTTTTATTTAGATCCGTCATTCCAACGCCCAACCCAATCCGAGAATCTAAATAGGATTCCGTCAGTTCGCCACGTCAATTTAACCCACCCGGTCGTGTGGGAGTGAACGACACGCCGATCGATCCCTATTTGGGATTTGGGCACCCGGGTTATTTGTTTTGACCCTTTAGACTCGTTTTTTTTTTAATCCGTCACTTCAATGCCCAACCCAATCCGAGAATCCAAATCGGATTCCGTCAGTTCGCACACGTCATTTAACCACCCGGTCGTGTCAGTGAACGACACAAGCGATCAGATCCATATTCGGATTTTGGACCCCCGGTTGTGTGTTTTGACCCTTTAGACTTGGGGTTTTTTAGATCCGTCATTTCAACGTCCAACCTAATCCGGGAATCCAAATCGGATTCCGTCAGTTCACACACGTCAATTTAACCACCCGGTCATGTCGGAAGTGAACGGCACCGATGAGATCCATATTTGGGATTTTGGAACCACGGGTTGGGTGTTTTGACCTTTTACACTCGGGTTTTATTAGATCCGTCATTCCAACGCCCAACCCAATTCGAAAATCCAAATCGGATTCCGTCAGTTAGCACACGTCAATTTAACCCACCCGGTCGTGTGGGAGCGAACGGCACGCCGATCAAATCCCTATTTGGGATTTTGGCACTCGGGTTGTTTGTTTTGACCCTTTAGACTCGTGTTTTTTTTTTATCCGTCATTTCAACGCCCTACCCAATCCGAAAATCCAAATCGGATTCCGTCAGTTCGCACACGTCAATTTAACCCACCCGGTCGTGTCAGAGTGAACGGCACAACGATCAGATCCATATTTCGGATTTTGGACCCCCGGTTGTGTGTTTTGACCATTTAGACTTGGGTTTTTTTAGATCCGTCATTTCAACGCCCAACCTAATCCGGGAATCCAAATCGGATTCCGTCAGTTCGCACACGTCAATTTAACCCACCCGGTACCATGACGCGAACGGCATGCCGATCAGATCTCTATTTGGGATTTTGGACCCCCGGTTGTGTGTTTTGACCCTTTAGACTCGAGTTTTTTTAGATCCGTCATTTCAACGCCCAACCCAATCCGGGAATCCAAATCGGATTCCGTCAGTTCGCACACGTCAATTTATCCCACCCGGTCGTGTCGGAGCGAACGACACGCCGATCAGATCCCTATTTGGGATTTTGGACCCGGGTTGTGTGTTTTTGACCCTTCAGATTCGGGTTTTTTTAGATCCGTCATTCCAACGCCCAACCCAATCCGAGAATCAAATTGTATTCTGTCAGTTCGCACACGTCAATTTAACTCACCCGGTCATGTCGGAGGAAACGGCATGCCGATCAGATCCCTATTTGGGATTTTGGAACCCCGGTTGTGTGTTTTGACCCTTAGACTTGGGTTTTTTAGATCCGTCATTTCACGCCCAACCTAATCCGGGAATCCAAATCGGATTCCGTCAGTTCACACACGTCAATTTCCCCACCCGTCATGTCGGAGTGAACGGCACGCCGATCAGATCCCTCTTTGGGATTTTGGAACACCGGGTTGTGTGTTTTGACCCTTTACACTCGGGTTTTATTTAGATCCGTCATTCCAACGCCCAACCAATCCGAGAATCTAAATAGGATTCCGTCAGTTCGCACACGTCAATTTAACCCACCCGGTCGTGTGGGAGCGAACGACACGCCGATCAGATCCCTATTTGGGATTTTGGCACCCGGGTTATTTTTTTTTGACCCTTTAGACTCGTGTTTTTTTTTTATCCGTCACTTCATGCCCACCCAATCCGAGAATCCAATCGGATTCCGTCAGTTCGCACACGTCAATTTAACCCACCCGTCGTGTCAGAGTGAACGACCAACAGCGATCAGATCCATATTTCGGATTTTGGACCCCCGGTTGTGTTTTGACCCTTTAGAGACTTGGGTTTTTTTAGATCCGTCATTTCAACGTCCAACCTAATCCGGAATCCAAATCGATTCCGTCTTCACACACGTCAATTTAACCCACCCGGTCATGTCGGAGTGAACGGCACGCCGATGAATCCCTATTTGGGATTTTGGAACCACGGGTTGTGTGTTTTGACCTTTTAAACACTCGGGTTTTATTTAGATCCGTCATTCCAACGCCCAACCCAATTCGAAAATCCAAATCGGATTCCGTCATTAGCACACGTCAATTTAACCCACCCGTCGTGTGGGAGCGAACGGCACGCCGATCAAATCCCTATTTGGGATTTTGGCACTCGGGTTGTTTGTTTTGACCCTTTAGACTCGTGGTTTTTTTTTATCCGTCATTTCAACGCCCTACCCAATCCGAAAATCCAAATCGGATTCCGTCATTCGCACACGTCATTTAACCCACCCGGTCGTGTCAGAGTGAACGGCACAACGATCAGATCCATATTTCGGATTTTGGAACCCCCGGTGTGTGTTTTGACCATTTAACTTGGGTTTTTTTAGATCCGTCTTTCAACGCCCAACCTAATCCGGGAATCCAAATCGGATTTCGTAAGTTTCACACACGTCAATTTAACCCACCCCGTCATGTCGGAGCGAACGGCATGCCGATCAGATCTCTATTTGGGATTTTGGACCCCCGGGTTGTTGTGTTTTGACCCTTTAGACTCGAGTTTTTTTAGATCCGTCATTTCAACGCCCACCCAATCCGGAATCCAAATCGGATTCCGTCAGTTCGCACACGTCAATTTATCCCACCCGGTCGTGTCGGAGCGAACGACACGCCGATCAATCCCTATTTGGGATTTTGGACCCCCGGGTTGTGTGTTTTGACCCTTCAGATTCGGTTTTTTTAGATCCGTCATTCCAACGCCCAACCCAATCCGAGAATCCAAATTGTATTCTGTCAGTTCGCACACGTCAATTTAAACCCCCGTCATGTCGGAGAAACGTCATGCCGATCAATCCCTATTTGGGATTTTGGAACCCCGGTTGTGTGTTTGACCCTTTAGACTTGGGTTTTTTTAGATCCGTCATTTCAACGCCCACCTAATCCGGAATCCAAATCGGATTCCGTCAGTTCACACACGTCAATTTAACCCCCCGGTCATGTCGAGTGAACGCACCCGATCAGATCCCTCTTTGGGATTTTGGAACACCGGGTTGTGTGTTTTGACCCTTTACACTCGGGTTTTATTTAGATCCGTCATTCCAACGCCCAACCCAATCCGAGAATCTAATAGGATTCCGTCAGTTCGCACACGTCAATTTACCCACCCGGTCGTGTGGAGCGAACGACACGCCGATCAATCCCTATTTGGGATTTTGGCACCCGGTTGTCTGTTTTGACCCTTTAGACTCGTGTTTTTTTTTAATCCTTCACTTCAACGCCAACCCAATCCGAGAATCCAAATCGGATTCCGTCAGTTCGCACACGTCAATTTAACCCACCCGGTCGTGTCAGAGTGAACGACACAGCGATCAGATCCTATTTCGGATTTTGGACCCCCGGTTGTGTGTGTTTGACCCTTTAGACTTGGGTTTTTTTAGATCCGTCATTTCAACGCCAACCTAATCCGGGAATCCAAATCGGATTCCGTCAGTTCACACACGTCAATTTAACCCACCCGGTCATGTCGGAGTGAACGGCACGCCGATGAGATCTCCTATTTGGGATTTTGGAACCCCGGTTGTGTGTTTTGACCCTTTAACACTCGGTTTTTTTAGATCCGTCATTCCAACGCCCAACCCAATCCGAGAATCCAAATAGGATTCCGTCAGTTCGCACACGTCAATTTAACCCACCCGGTCGTGTGGGAGCGAACGGCACGCCGATCAGATCCCTATTTGGGATTTTGGCACTCGGGTTGTTTGTTTTGACCCTTTAGACTCGTATTTTTTTTGATCCGTCATTTCAACGCCCAACCCAATCCGAGAATCCAAATCGGATTCCGTCAGTTCGCACACGTCAATTTAACCCACCCGGTCGTGTCAGAGTGAACGGCACAGCGATCAGATCCATATTTCGGATTTGGAACCAACGGTGTGTGTTTTGACCATTTAGACTTGGGTTTTTTAGATCCGTCATTTCAACGCCCAACCTAATCCGAGAATCAAATCAGATTCCGTCAGTTCGCACACGTCAATTTAACCCACCCCGATATCGGTCGGAGCGAACGGCATGCCGATCGATCTCTATTGGGATTTTGGACCCCGGGTTGTGTGGTTTGACCCTTAGACTCGAGTTTTTTAGATCCGTCATTCAACGCCCAACCCAATCCGGAATCCAAATCGATTCCGTCAGTTCGCCACACGTCAATTTATCCACCCGGTCGTGTCGGAGCGAACGACACGCCGATCAGATCCCATTTGGGATTTTGGACCCCGGGTTGTGTGTTTTGACCCTTCAGATTCGGGTTTTTTTAGATCGTCATTCCAACGCCCAACCCAATCGAGAATCCAAATTGTATTCTGTCAGTTCGCACACGTAAATTTAACTCACCCGGTCATGTCGGAGGAAACGTCATGCCGATCAGATCCCTATTTGGATTTTGAACCCGGTTGTGTGTTTTGACCCTTTAGACTTGGGTTTTTTTAGATCCGTCATTTCAACGCCCAACCTAATCCGGGAATCCAAATCGGATTCCGTCAGTTCTCACACGTCAATTTAACCCACCGGTCATGTCGGAGTGAACGGCACGCCGATCAGATCCTATTTGGGATTTTGGAACACCGGGTTGTGTGTTGTTTTGACCCTTACACTCAGGTTTATTTAGATCCGTCATTCCAACGCCCAACCCAATCGAGAATCTAATAGGATTCCGTCAGTTCGCACACGTCAATTTAACCCACCCGGTCGTGTGGGAGTGAACGACACGCCGATCAGATCCCTATTTGGGATTTTGGCACCCGGGTTATTTGTTTTGACCCTTTAGACTCGTGTTTTTTTTAATCCGTCACTTCAATGCCCAACCCAATCCGAGAATCCAAATCGGATTCCGTCAGTTCGCACACGTCAATTTAACCCACCCGGTCGTGTCAGAGTGAACGACACAGCGATCAGATCCATATTTCGGATTTTGGACCCCCGGTTGTGTGTTTTGACCCTTTAGACTTGGGTTTTTTTAGATCCGTCATTTCAACGTCCAACCTAATCCGGGAATCCAAATCGGATTCCGTCAGTTCACACACGTCAATTTAACCCACCCGGTCATGTCGGAGTGAACGGCACGCCGATGAGATCCCTATTTGGATTTTGGACCACGGGTTGTGTGTTTTGACCTTTTCACACTCGGGTTTTATTTAGATCCGTCATTCCAACGCCCAACCCAATTCGAAATCCAAATCGGATTCCGTCAGTTAGCACACGTCAATTTAACCCACCCGGTCGGTCGTGGGGAGCGAACGGCACGCCGATCAAATCCCTATTTGGGATTTTGGCACTCGGGTTGTTTGTTTTGACCCTTTAGACTCGTGTTTTTTTTTATCCGTCATTTCAACGCCCTACCCAATCCGAAAATCCAAATCGGATTCCGTCGTTCGCACACGTCAATTTAACCCACCCGGTCCGTGTCAGAGTGACGGCACAACGATCAGATCCATTATTTCGGATTTTGGACCCCCGGTTGTGTGTTTTGACCATTTAGACTTGGGTTTTTTTAGATCCGTCATTTCAACGCCCAACCTAATCCGGGAATCCAAATCGGATTCCGTCAGTTCGCACACGTCAATTTAACCCACCCGGTCATGTCGGAGCGAACGGCATGCCGATCAGATCTCTATTTGGGATTTTGGACCCCCGGGTTGTGTGTTTTGACCCTTTAGACTCGAGTTTTTTTAGATCCGTCATTTCAACGCCCAACCCAATCCGGGAATCCAAATCGGATTCCGTCAGTTCGCACACGTCAATTTATCCCACCCGGTCGTGTCGGAGCGAACGACACGCCGATCAGATCCCTATTTGGGATTTTGGACCCCGGGTTGTGTGTTTTGACCCTTCAGATTCGGGTTTTTTTAGATCCGTCATTCCAACGCCCAACCCAATCCGAGAATCCAATTGTATTCGTCAGTTCGCACACGTCAATTTAACTCACCCGTCATGTCGGAGGAAACGTCATGCCGATCAGATCCCTATTTGGGATTTTGGACCCCGGTTGTGTGTTTTGACCCTTTAGACTTGGGTTTTTTAGATCCGTCATTTCAACGCCCAACCTAATCCGGGAATCCAAATCGGATTCCGTCAGTTCACACACTCCTTTAACCCACCCGGTCATGTCGGAGTGAACGGCACGCCGATCAGATCCCTCTTTGGGATTTTGGAACACCGGGTTGTGTGTTTTGACCCTTTACACTCGGGTTTTATTTAGATCCGTCATTCCAACGCCCAACCCAATCCGAGAATCTAAATAGGATTCCGTCAGTTCGCACACGTCAATTTAACCCACCCGGTCGTGTGGGAGCGAACGGCACGCCGATCAGATCCCTATTTGGGATTTTGGCACGCGGGTTGTTTGTTTTGACCCTTTAGACTCGTGTTTTTTTTAATCCGTCATTTCAACGCCCAACCCAATCCGAGAATCCAAATCGGATTCCGTCAGTTCGCACACGTCAATTTAACCAACCCGGTCGTGTCAGAGTGAACGGCACAGCGATCAGATCCATATTTCGGATTTTGGACCCCCGGTTGTGTGTTTTGACCATTTAGACTTCGGTTTTTTTAGATCCGTCATTTCAACGCCCAACCTAATCCGGGAATCCAAATCAGATTCCGTCAGTTCACACACGTCAATTTAACCCACCCGGTCATGTCGGAGTGAACGGCACGCCGATCAGATCCCTATTTGGGATTTTGGAACCCCGGTTGTGTGTTTTGACCCTTTACACTCGGGTTTTTTTTAGATCCGTCATTCCAACGCCCAACCCAATCCGAGAATCCAAATCGGATTCCGTCAGTTCGCACACGTCAATTTAACCCACCCGGTCGTGTGGGAGCGAACGGCACGCCGATCAGATCCCTATTTGGGATTTTGGCACTCGGGTTGTTTGTTTTGACCCTTTAGACTCGTGTTTTTTTTTTATCCGTCATTTCAACGCCCAACCCAATCCGAGAATCCAAATCGGATTCCGTCAGTTCGCACACGTCAATTTAACCCACCCGGTCGTGTCAGAGTGAACGGCACAACGATCAGATCCATATTTCGGATTTTGGACCCCCGTTGTGTGTTTTGACCATTTAGACTTGGGGTTTTTTTAGATCCGTCATTTCAACGCCCAACCTAATCCGGGAATCCAAATCGATTCCGTCAGTTCGCACACGTCAATTTAACCCACCCGGTCATGTCGGAGCGAACGGCATGCCGATCAGATCTCTATTTGGGATTTTGGACCCCCGGGTTGTGTGTTTTGACCCTTTAGATTCGGGTTTTTTTAGATCCGTCTTTCAACGCCCACCCAATCCGGGAATCCAAATCGGATTCCGTCAGTTCGCACACGTCAATTTATCCCACCCGTCGGTCGGAGCGAACGACACCCCGATCAGATCCCTATTTGGGATTTTGGACCCCGGGTTGTGTGTTTTGACCCTTCAGATTCGGGTTTTTTTAGATCCGTCATTCCAACGCCCAACCCAATCCGAGAATCCAAATTGTATTCTGTCAGTTCGCACACGTCAATTTAACTCACCCGGTCATGTCGGAGGAAACGGCATGCCGATCAGATCCCTATTTGGGATTTTGGAACCCCGGTTGTGTGTTTTGACCCTTAGACTTGGGTTTTTTTAGATCCGTCATTTCAACGCCCAACCTAATCCGGGAATCCAAATCGGATTCCGTCAGTTCACACACGTCAATTTAACCCACCCGGTCATGTCGGAGTGAACGGCATGCCGATCAGATCCCTATTTGGGATTTTGGAACCCCGGGTTGTGTGTTTTGACCCTTTACACTCGGGTTTTATTTAGATCCGTCATTCCAACGCCCAACCCAATCCGAGAATCTAAATAGGATTCCGTCAGTTCGCACACGTCAATTTAACCCACCCGGTCGTGTGGGAGCGAACGGCACGCCGATCAGATCCCTATTTGGGATTTTGGCACGCGGGTTGTTTGTTTTGACCCTTTAGACTCGTGTTTTTTTTAATCCGTCATTTCAACGCCCAACCCAATCCGAGAATCCAAATCGGATTCCGTCAGTTCGCACACGTCAATTTAACCCACCCGGTCGTGTCAGAGTGAACGGCACAGCGATCAGATCCATATTTCGGATTTTGGACCCCCGGTTGTGTGTTTTGACCATTTAGACTCGTGTTTTTTTAGATCCGTCATTTCAACGCCCAACCTAATCCGGGAATCCAAATCGGATTCCGTTAGTTCGCACACGTCAATTTAACTCACCCGGTCATGTCGGAGAAACGGCCGGATCAGATCCCTTTGGGATTTTGGAACCCCGGTTGTGTGTTTTGACCCTTTAGACTTGGGTTTTTTTTTCCGTCATTCACAGTCACTGCCCAACCCAATCCAGGAATCCAATCGGATTCCGTCAGTTCGCACACGTCAATTTAACCCATCCGGTCGTGTTGGAGCGACAACACGCCGATCAGATCCCTATTTAGAATTTTGGCACCCGGGTGTTTGTTTTGACCCTTAGACTCGAGTTTTTTTAGATCCGTCATTTCAACGCCCAACCCAATCCGGAATCCAAATCGGATTCCGTCAGTTCGCACACGTCAATTTATCCCACCTGGTCATGTCGGAGTGAACGGCACGCCGATCAGATCCCTATTTGGGATTTTGGAACCCCGGGTTGTGTGTTTTGACCCTTTACACTGTGGTTTTATTTAGATCCGTCATTCCAACGCCCAACCCAATCTGAGAATCCAAATCGGATTCCGTCAGTTCGCACACGTCAATTTAACCCACCCGGTCGTGTGGGAGCGACTGCACGCCGATCAGATCCCTATTTGGATTTTGGCACCGGGTTGTTTGTTTTGACCCTTTAGACTCGTGTTTTTTTTAATCCGTCATTTCAACGCCCAACCCAATCCGAGAATCCAAATCGGATTCCGTCAGTCGCACACGTCATTTAATCCACCCGGTCGTGTCAGATGAACGGCACAGCGATCATATCCATATTTCAGATTGTTGGACCCCCGTTTTGTGTTTTGACCATTTAGACTCGTGTTTTTTAGATCCGTCATTTCAACGCCCAACCTAATCCGGGATTCCAAATTGGATTCCGTCAGTTCGCACACATCAATTTACCCACCCGTTCATGTCGGAGCGAACGGCATGCCGAACAGATCTCTATTTGGAATTTTGGACCCCCGGTTGTGTGTTTTGACCCTTTAGACTCGAGTTTTTTTAGATCCGTCATTTCAAAGCCCACCCAATCCGGGAATCCAAATCGGATTCGTCAGTTCGCACACGTCAATTATCCCACCCGGTCGTGTCGGAGCGAACGGCACGCCGATCAGATCTCATTTGGGATTTTGGACCCCCGGTTGTGTGTTTTGACCCTTTAGACTCGAGTTTTTTTAGATCCGTCATTTCAACGCCCAACCCAATCCGGGAATCCAAATCGGATTCCGTCAGTTCGCACACGTCAATTTATCCCACCCGGTCGTGTCGGAGCGAACGGCACGCCGATCAGATCCCTATTTGGGATTTTGGACCCCGGATTGTGTGTTTTGACCCTTCAGATTCGGGTTTTTTTAGATCCGTCATTCCAACGCCCAACCCAATCCGAGAATCCAAATTGTATTCTGTCAGTTCGCACACGTCAATTAACTCACCCGTCATGTCGGAGGAAACGTCATGCCGATCAGATCCCTATTTGGGATTTTGGAACCCCAGTTGTGTGTTTTGACCCTTTAGACTTGGGTTTTTTTAGATCCGTCATTTCAACGCCAACCCTAATCCGGAATCCAAATCGGATTCCGTCAGTTCACACACGTCAATTTAACCCACCCGTCATGTCGGAGTGAACGGCACGCCGATCAGATCCCTATTTGGGATTTTGGAACACCGGGTTGT
>JACBKR010006650.1:0-11024 GCA_014218235.1 Colocasia esculenta
ACGGAAAATAAAAAGATCGTGATCGCCAGGCACGCGAGGTGCCGATGGAGACGCACGGCGAGGCGTGCGAGATGGAAGAAGTGATCGCGAAGAATTCCTATTGAAGCGTGGGAGGTTGCGCGGGGGATGTGGGTCCTTTCTTCCTCTAAGCACGGTCGGTCGTGGTAGGGGGCGTTCTCGTTTGATTACCCTGACAAAATAGACAAAAAGAATAAGAGGGGATTAGCCACGTGTGTGTGAGTTACAACCCTAAATAAATGAAATGGAAAGAATGAACGGCATGGGAACGACTTACCATTGTGTGGCTTTTAAACCCTTAAATAGGTGTGTGTGTGTGTGGTGTGGTGTGTGTGTGTGTGTGTGTGTGTGTGTTTGCATGCATGTGTGTGCGTATATAAAAAAGGAAAGAAGAGCCACGTGGGGCTCGGAGGAAGTGATGAAAGGACAGAGGGGTGCTTCCCCGAATGTGGATGGTGCGGCGGCGCTGTCGATTGGATGGAGAAGATGAGGACGAAGCTCCCACCTCGCTCCGGTTCTCGTGACGAAGACGGACGACTCCGAACACCGATGGAGGGGTTGGGTCGCCGATCCGACAGGGCTCCGCCGTGGGGAAGTCGCGGGAAGAATCCAGCAGGGCTCCACCGGAGGAGGGAGTTGGTTGAAATGGCAACCCTCGGAGGTCTATTTATAGGCAACAGGTTCTTGAATCGCGTCGGGTATAGCGGCCGCGACTTGAAGTTGAATCACGTCCGGGCGGCAGGCCGCGATAGAATCGCGTCGGGACAGCGCGCCACGACTTGGATTGAATCGCGTTCGGGCAGCAAGCCGCGATTAGGAAAGTCAAATTGATGTGACAGGCGCATGATGACAGAGCCTGCAACTGTATCTTGAAATCACGTCAGGTCAGGCCGCCGCGACTTGAAACGCGGCAGCTATGGCCGACGCGATTACACTTTCCATGATCTCGAGGCAATCGCTCATAAATGCGACGGCGTAGCCATAGGCGTTAGGTGTTGACTTTTTAATCATGGCATCCTCAGAGGACTCGATTTAGGATTTTTCATGATACGGGCGTGGGCCTCTTAAATGCGACATCTTGTCGGGGCCTAACCTTTTTGACTTTTAAATCGCGTCTGACATGATAGACGCGACTCTCTATTAGAGCATGTGACAAAAAGGGACATAAAACGTCGGCTTGACCCGCCGCGTTAATGCCAAGATGCAGAGTCGCGTCCAACATATCCATCGTGTTTAGGTCGCGCCGTCAGAAGCCGTCGCGATAAAGATGCTGTTGCACCCAGCCTGGTTGACGCGTTAGAATCGCATCCGCTCGACTGGACGCATTTCAGAATGCACCCCACATACCGTCGCGACTTAAAAACGCGGCCTGAAGACCCGTCGCGACTTGAAAACACAGCCGAAGACTGTCACGACATGAATTTGATGCCTATAATCCTCGAGGGGCCATGGAAATGGAGGGGAAGCACCGGGGAAAGATGGGGAGACCCTAAATGATGGGGAAAAAAACTACTCTTGCAAGGAAAAAAGAGGGCCATTTGTGGCGTTATGGTGCAACATGAAATTTACCCGCGGTGGAGTCAAATTCGCGTGTCTACAATTCCATCCTACCCCATTACCCACAAGATTAGACTTCTCATCTAGCCTATTTAGTGGATAAATGCTAGGTTATGGAGATAATAGTGAAAATTCGGAGTTTGGAGAAGGAAGAGTTTTAGACTAATAGGACTCATACATTAGCTAAAACACCTTAAATTCGTCCCTACCAAGCCATAACTCATTGCTGGAGCTCTGAGAACGAGGAGAGAAAGCTGAGGACGAGGAGCAAAGAGAGGAAGGGCTTGGAGCAAGAGGATTTCTTCTTCATCTTCGTCATAAACCCTATGTCTTCTTTACATCGCAAAGGGTAGGAAATCTCTCAAGCACAAATCGATTAACTTCGGCCATAGGTAGCCCATACATCCATCCTAAAGCCTCATGATTTCCCTATTTTCGTTGCTCCATAAGGGAGAATTAAAGCCCTAATCTCTGTCATCTCATGTACTCGAACCTACATGTTTGTTTTCAATCCATACGTGTACTTGATCCCATGCATGCACAATTATTCTCATAATACTACATGGTGTTAGCTTCAAACACCCCTATTTTCCCATTTCCATCATGTATCCTTTGAAATTAAATCATTTACAGAACTGTGCATGATTTAGGTCACCGATATGTAACCAATTAAAGCTGCACAAACCTTGTTTCTAATGATGTCTAGTTTTGTTTGAAAGTGATTTCATGATTTTTGGAGCTTCCTGTGATTTTATATGGATTTTTTAGTAGCTCTATATCATGAATGGAAGGAGGGACCCCACTTGGAAAAAGGCTGAATTCCCCTTTCTAGGCTCGGGCCACCTTCTGAAGTCGCGACGGCCTGACCCGTCACGATCTTAGAAGGGGTCGCGAAGGGAGAACTGTCGCGTTCTGAACATGACCGATCGACTCGTCACGACTTCCCCGGTTCAACCCCGGCGGCCCGGTTCAACAGAACGCGACCAGACCTGCCGTCGCATTTTCAGCATTGCGGCCAGAACTTGAAATTGCATTTATACCCCTACTGATTATGTCATTTCAACCTGTTAGCCTTAATTAAACACTGTCATGCATATTTTCGACCTGTCAATTAATAATGATAATACTACATGAAATTAATTAATGTAAAAACCATGTGCACAATCTTTCATGCTCTCATGATTTCTTACACTTGCACACACTAAACATTAATTGTTTGCCATTAGACCTTATTAAATTACTCAATAATGTATCTAGTAATTAAGTGTAATTAATTACTAAATCCCCCTATTAATTATTGACACTTGTCTCTATTTTAATCGCATGATTGGTATACCGTGATCGCTTCCCTCTGCCTTCGAGCACTCGAGGCATGACGAACACTTGTTTTATACACTCTCTCTCTTGGCATGGACTACCTCTCCGTTGGGAATACTGCTGACTGGACCAGGAACTCCTTGTTAAGGCCTCCGTAAGTCTCCTTGGTTTTGGCGCACGCCCATTGCCGACGAGTTGGTTGTACCCTTAAACCCATCACACCTTTAGAGATCAGTACGATCCAACGGTCTTAGTGTGTTTCCTTCTTACCTTGGGATCACGTCGGACCATCTAGTTTGTGTTCATAGCACGGCTAGTGGGCAGTGGTGACTTCTACCTGACTGTCAGCACACGATGGTGTGCTGTGCAACTGTGACTATCGTTGTTTATCATAGTTTTACGATTACGTCCCTATCTCATCTACTATCCTTGTACTCTCATATGTTAACTTTCACTCTACCATCTCGTCTATTTCATCTACTATTCTCATCTATTCTTAGTACTCTATTTGGCCATCTATATGATTGTCTAAGATAAGAAGTATGACTTATGCCAGTGCAATAGGGCCTGATCTGGTCCTGGGAGGAGCGCCCGAAAAGCGTCATTTGCCCATGGGGGTTAAAATGATCAGGATGTTGGCATACATCCAGTGCCATTATACAATCAAGATTTAATCTATTTCAATCAAAGTGCAATCTATTCAAATGCTATCTTTACAAGTGCTATCGTTACTAGTGCACTGTTGTACAACTTTACGGGCTATATCGTTACATGGCCAATCCATTAGTACTTGATGTGCTATTCTCCTTGTACAAGTGCTATCGTTCTCTTGTTAGTATTACTTTGCTCTACATGACTATGCTCTCTAGTTATCCTACCTTTTAAGACATTAATCATTAAAGCATGCTTGTTCTTAGGAGATATTAAGTCCTACTGAGCATTATTCGCCTCATCCTGTGTTATTATTTCAGTGTTTCAGGTGAGTCTGATGAAGATTACCACACTCACGAGGAAGGGAATGAGGCTGATGCTCAAGAGTGACCCGTTTCGTCAACCCGTGCTTATTAGTTAGATAGTTTAGTTATGGGTTAGTCGTCAGTTAGTCAGTTTGCAATAGTTTAAGTTTGAATAAAGTACTCTGGGCCCTAATTTTGGCTCTGATTAGCGATTATAATAGTTAGTTGATGAATTATAAATGAAGTTGGATTACATTGGTGTTATTCCAATTGTGCAATGGTTTGATGTCTATTTATTGCTCTGTACTATTTAAATAAACTGTAATTCCACTCCGATATTCCACATCGGGGCGTTACAGAGGAGGTCCATGAGGGTTTGTGTGGGAGCCACCTGGGCGGAAGGACTCTGGTGCGCAACCTCCTCCGAGCAGGGTTCTAGTGGCCTTCACTTCAAAAGGACTGTATGTCTATGGAAAGAAGTGCCCGGAGTGCCAGAAGTTCGGGCAGTTCATTCGTCAGCCTGCCGAACAGCTGCACACCCTCTTCAAGCGCGCCCTTTTGCTCGGTAGGGGATTGACATCATGGGACCATTCCCAGAGGCTCAAGGCCGGAAGAAATTCTTGCTTGTCACCATCGACTACTTCACCAAGGGATCGAGGTAGAGCCTATTGCCATGATCACCGACCAGGCCGCATGGAAGTTCGTATGGATGAACATCTTTTGCCAGTTTGGTATCCCGAAGGTGATCACCTCTGACAACGGAAAGCAGTTTGGCAACACCTTTTTCAAACAGAAGTGGTCGGAGCTCGGCATCTACAACACTTTACTTCAGTTGCACATCCCCAGGCTAATGGTTTGGCCAAAAATGCCAACTGAACACTGCTGCACGGGATACATACAAGAGTGGAAGCTACGGGAGGTTCATGGATTGTAGAGCTCCCCAACGTGCTATGGTGACACCGAACAACTACTCGGGTGGCCACAGGAGAGACACCCTTCCACTTGGCCTACGGCATAGAAGCCGTTGTGCCTCTGGAAGTCGTGCTCCCCACAATCCGAACAATCCACTTCGACGAGGCGGCCAATAATCGTGTGCTAAGGGAGAACCTGGACATGCTCAGCGAATGCCAAAGCGAAGCCAGCATCAGGCTGGTCTCCTATCAGCAGCGGCTCGTGCAGTACTACAACTCCAGAGTTCAAGAACGACGCTTCTTCGAAGGTGACTGGTCCTGCGTCGTTGCTCCTCTTCGAACCCCCGAAGAGCAACATGAAAACTTGCCCCGAAATGGGAAGGACCTTATAAGGTCATCTAGGTTCTCAGAAAAGGTTCTTATAAGCTGTCTACCCTTAGCAGTGAAACCATACTGAGAACCTGGCATGTATCCAATTTGAAGGCTTACTATTTATAAAAAACCTTCTGCTGGCTTCCTACTTCTCTTTTTCCTGTTCCATCAGTTTGTGACAAGGGTGTGTGGTACAACCCCTAGTCGAAGCTTTTTTAGCTCAAAAGATTAGCATGTTACCCAAAAACCCCAAAACACAGGATATTCGGTACAACCCCTAGGCAAGAGCTCTTCAGCTCGGAAGGCTTGCGTGGTACCTAAGTCCCCAAACAGAAGTGTCAGTACAACCCTTGGCTAAGAACTCTTTAGCTCAGAAAGCTTGCATAGTACCTACAAGCCTTTAGACACTGACGAATCCCGATTCGAATAGAACAAAACAAGGAAAAACATAGAAAAGGAACCTTTCATTTCATTTGCAACAATGTACAATGGCTTTTTAGGGTGATTACATGCAAAAAAGAAAAAGGTACATGAAGGACTAAGGAGCCTGGTCGGAAGGGCCAGCGTCCTTGGCGTCAAAGACCATCCGCCCAGCTGGAAGCTAGCAAAGTAGACCCCATCAAGGCAAGGGTCCCGCGTGCGTTCGACGGCACTCCCGGAGAGCAGCGTCGAAAGCTTCCTGGGGTATTCCACTGACGCCTGCAGACGCCCCCGCCGGTCACTGACATCAAGGTCGACCTCGTAGCAGACAGCCCCATAGTGCTCCAGATCCTTTTGAAAATCTGGACTAGACTTGTACGCTGCCATGCCATGAGCTTCGGCCTCATGTAGAGCACCGGTGATGGCCTCCTTCTTGGCCTTGGTGATGGCACGCTTCAGCTTCATGGCCTTCAGAGCATAACAGCGTCATCGAGCTTCTCTTGCAGCTCGGCCTCTCTCGACTCGGCCCTGCTCCGCCTACTCTGCTGACGCTGTGATCTCAGCGTCTCGGAGGACCTGCTGCATTTGTGCACGAATGGACAGCTTGTGGAGCGTGTCCACCGACTCCGTGATGCTGCGAGCCAGCTCATCGGGGTCCAGGTCGTCACCGGTGCTGCCTTCCGAGGCAGGCACTGTGTTCTCATCTTCCTTGACCTCCTCCTCTCCCTCCGAGCTCACCCTCATGCAACACCGGATCGCTTCCAGCTATTCCACAGAAGGCCGGGGGGAGGGGTAGAGCTCGGGTCATGGGACCCGCTCAGAGATGACCTAGAGTTGCCTTCAGGTCGGCCTCCATCGGCCTGTGCTCCTTACCGAGAGCACCGTCGACAAGGGCACCCGGTCCTCTTCGGACCCCGTCCTCTCCGTTGCCATCCTGAGGGCAGGCACAAGCTCCTCGGCTACCTAACTGGTAGCTTCATTGGAGGTCGAAGCCCCTGCGTCCTCGGCCTCTTCTTTAGATGTCCCTCATGGCGACCTAGCTTCATCGCACCGTGTGAGCTGTTCTCAGCAGCCACAGGCATATGCACCCCCGCAGACATGAGCTCGGGTGCGGACCCCACCACTGCCGCTGCGCTTGGGGCGTCCGCCGCAAGCACCAGTGCCCACTCCACGACCACTTCCTCATCAGAGCCGGCAGCAGGGTCCGAAGCGCCTGACTCCTCGGCGTGCTCGTCCCCGCTCGAATGGTTGCTGACGTCGACCACATTCTCGGCACTCAGTCCTAGTGTCGAGCACATCCCCTCGACTGGTAAGATCTTCGTCACGGCTGAGGCCCTCAGCCTCTCTTATTCAGCTGACCACGGCCCCTCCTGTTCGGCCGCCCTCGGCCTCTCTCTGCTTGGCCGCCTTCACCAGCTTCCTCCTCTTGCAGATTAGAAGCTGGGGGCAGCGGCCTCTGTTGAGCAACTACCCCTAAGGATTTAAGAATTTTCTTAAATTAATATATCTATTGTTTTTGCTATGACAAAACTCTTTAAATAAACTTTCTACAAAGCAAATATATTTATTTCATATCACAAAAATCATATCAGTATATTGCAGAATAATACCTCCATCCAAAAATTTCTAAGTCCACAAACTCTCTCTTTGTCCTACTGAATTCGACTGTTAACTTCGATTGTTAAATCCGACTTCTTCAGAATCGAAGTTAAAAAACCTTCAAATTTTTCTAAGTTCACAAATTTATACTTGATTCGACTTATGTCTCCGACTGATACAGTCGAATGCTTCATATAATCTTTATACTTGATTCGACTGATGACTCCGACTGTTAAAGTCGAATGCCTTTCTATATCCGTCCGTCTTCTTCGACTGCCACAGTCAAATGCTTCAGTAATCAATCTATATAGTATTCGACTGCTAGAATCTATTGCCTTATATTTTCAAAAGTCGAATCACATTGCTATTTTCTTGCTAGAATCGAATTGCCTTGTTTTCTTAGAAATCGAAGTACCCTCTTTACTGAAGTCGAATCACTCTTATTTGTCTAATCTAAATTACATGCTCCTTCAGATTCAACTTTACTGATTAACTATGTACTTAAAACTCTCTTTTGATCCTTCTTAGTCTTAACATCTAATGCAAATCTATCTTTTTTTCAATGAACTTTCAATATCTTATTGATTCATCAAAACTGTCATTATCCTATTATTTTATTATTTTATCTGTCAGAACAAGTCATATCAGTCTTAAAACATTTATTGAATCCTGCACATAACCCTTCTGCTATACTTTCAAGTAATAATTCTTCAGTTGTTCAATGTCTTTGCTCCAGATTTTGCTGGATCCATTAGACACTATGCATTTATGAATTCTCAGACGCATGGCATTTGACAGGACTCACCTACCACTGACAGACCCATGCTTTACCTTTTTAGCCTATCTGTCTATCTACATCTTCTTTTTGAAAGCTTGTGCATACGAGGTTTCCATACCTATTTTCTGTACTTACCTGACTTACCTACCTCAAGGTATGTATCCTCTTTTCTTTCTATCTTGTCCTTGTAAGAGGCATTTATTGGAGCACGTTTTTAGCATGACTCATTCACATTCTATGATGACAAGATCTTATCTTCTAGCTGTGAACGACTACCTTCTCTGAAGACTTTGGAAAGATGCAAAAACTGAAGCTCTCAAGATCCAAAGGAAATTAGAGCTCTCTCTAAACGGTCAAATTGCAAATGGCCACAAACTCTAATGGCTATCTTCTAAAACGGCTATTTTCTGAAAGCTTATAAAAGGAGCTCAAGTTTGAAGAAGGAGGATACAACTACCAAGACTACTGCGACTACACACAGCAATAGGCAACTCAAGAAGAGCATACAAGCTTCATTCGAATTCCTTCAACTCTCTCAAGCCCTTCTGAAAGCTAAAGTCTGAGAGCTTTTCTTCCTTAGATGACTTTCTCTGAAGCTCTCCCTAGTAGTGATTGGGTGGCAATTTTAATTGCTTACTTTCTTTAGTCCACCCTTAGTTTTCAGATAGGATTTGTATCTCATCTCTGATCTTTGAATCCTTCTGAAGTCTGTGTTTGTGTTCAGACAAACACACAAGTCTTTTTATTTCTCTTGTGTAATTTCTGCAGAAGTCTGTTTCTACATTGCCCCTCCTGTGTAGGAAGGCCTTGTAAAAGGCAGTTGTTGTTCCTCTGGTTAGGGAAGACTTTCTTGGGAGCAAGTGGGTTTGTAATTTCCTCTCAAGGGTGAGAGAAGGCCAATTCATTGGGAGATAGTTGAAATCTCAAGTGGATGGCTTGAGGAATGGATGTAGGACTTCCTTGTGGAAGGGCCGAACCAGGATAAATCCTTGTGCACTTCTGTGTGATTGTTTCCGCCTTGTTTACACTTGAATCACACACATCACACTAAGCTCTAACAAGTTTATTTAGTGTTGTGCAATTTCAGAAGACAATTTTAAAAGAGAAAAGTCCTATTCACCCCCCCTCTAGGACATTCTTAGTGCCATTTCGATCCAACAACCTCCTATTCCTCGGCCTCATCCTTGGCTTCCTGCTGTCGGGCCCTCACTGCCTTCGAAGCAGTAGTCTCCTTCCGAAGATTAATCTTCAAGGTAGGTCGCCCCCTAGCAGGAAGGCGGCCTGCCCTGGTTACGGTCAGGGGTGAGCCCTCGCCCAGATTCGTCAAATATGAATTGACAATGATCTATTTGGCGTAGAGGGCCATGCCCTCCGGGTCCCAGCCAGCAGCCAGCTCGGCCGCATCTGCATAAAAAAGTGGAAGAGTCAGAAGGCAATCCCCTAACAAATCAAAGGTAAAAAATGAATCGAGTGCTCACCTCATGCTCGGCTGAGCCCGTACTTGACGAGTTGAAACTCTGTCAAGTAGTCTTCTGCGTGCTCCACAAGCACCATGTTCAAGCTCTCCGAGGCCTTCGTTGCCTCTTGAATCAAGAGGGGTACGACGTCCTTCTTCAGGGGGTCGTGGAGACGAGTAGGGAACCCCCACTCGGGCGCGCCATCCCCTTGACGTCGGTTGATGAAGAAGACATGGCTCATCCAGTCCTTGTTTTTCAAGTACTTGTCCGAAAAGTGGATCTGCATCCTGTTTGGCCTGTGCTCGGTGTGCAACACATTGTTCCCGGACTGCGGAGAGGACACGAGACTGAAGTACCCCCGGAAGATATCTGTTGTGCCTTGCACTCCTCGCAACTCGCAGACGATGTAGAAGACGGAGATCGTCCTCCACGAGTTGGGTTTCAACTGAATGGGCGCATCTTCCACACACTCAGTAGGTTCCTCGCCACCTCCAGTAGCGGCAACTGGAATCCTGCCTCCAAGAGGTCCAGGATAGCTTGAAGCAGTCTCACTTGTCAAGCAGATATGACTGGCCCTTGCAAGCCAAAATGATATCGTACTCCTCGCCGATGCAGAAGCATTCCCAGAGGCCCTCGAAGAACCGATACTTCAGTCCTTTCATCGTCATCAGAGCCGTTTCACTCACTCCAGCCGCAGCCCCGCCTTGCCTTCTCGCTGCGACATTGCTGCTTGCGGATGGTGGAGAAGAAGAAGACGAAGAAGCGGTGGGAAGGCCGAATACAAGGCAACAGACAGCAAGAAGCGGAAAATGCTCTTTTGAAGAAAGAAAGCATAAGGCCCTGCCTTCCCCCCTCCTCTTCCTTATTAAGAAAGAGAGGCGCGAAGTTCAAAGGCAGAAATGGCGGTTTGCCCGCTCCAACCGCTCATTCAAACGGGCCGTTCCGCATCCTGATCACGCCACGGTTCCTCTGCCATCATGAAACGGCAACCCCGAAGAGATCGCCAACGGCGTCGCCCAGGCTCGTACACACCGCCATGGTCAGCATCGCATTTATGTGATAGCAACGCCGAGCAACATCTCCCCTCTCAAGTACTCTTGATCGCGTCCAAGCAGACTTGAGAGGGTGGGGGGCAAATGTGGAGGCTATTTTTAGCCTCCAAGGCTCATAGGCCTCATGGCCCAGCTAGGTGACTAGGCTTTGGCCATCAGCCACGTGTCCTCGGTATCAGCCACCAGGCTTCTGACACGCTTCAGCCATCAAGCGCCAAAGGGACCCACAGGTGGTCTCCGGACACCTCCAGGCCCGTTCGAGTGGGCTCTGGTCTGCTCGAATCCCCTGTCGCTAATAGCATCACGGCCCTGCGCACCGAACAACCAGACAGCTATATTAAATTGTTGGTCACCGCGCAGCCGCTCGAGAACGTTGAACAACTGCGCCCCTCGACTGGGCAGAGAACATGTGCCTAGCACCGAGCAGGCCTTTTGTCCTCTGCGCGGCCCTTCCATAACCCGTAGCTCTAGGTGACCCTTCACCTACACCAGCAATCAAAGCGACGGCTCAACACGCCTTACCACCAGCTGGGGCTTTAAGGGTGTAGAATCCTAATAGGCGCCTCAACGGACAGCCTTCACTTCGG
>JACBKR010006651.1:0-11156 GCA_014218235.1 Colocasia esculenta
TATTGGGTCATTAATATATAATGTTGGAAGTCCCTCCAACACTTTTATTAAATTTGATTTCTTTATATATTAAAATTTCCGGGGTGCTACATCTCAGTTTGATTTAAACTCTGTTTGGAAATATCAAAAGTCTGTATTTTTCCACCCGAAAGAAGGTCATTATATTTTTAATTGATAGTAAATATATTCAACCCCCCTTCTCGATTACCATATTGTATAATTCCGCACTCTTTCAATTGGTATCAGAGCTAGGTTTCCTTCCGTTTTAACGTCTTAATTGGTGATCCCACTATCAGAGATTTCTCGATCTCATGGAATCTAACAAGGGTTATATGTCTAGAGGACTTCATGACCAAGCCACCTTCTTTGATGGCACTGACTATCCTTATTCGAAAAATCCCATGCAGGTGTTTCTGATAGCTCAAATTTCAAGCTATGGAAAATTGTCAGCAAAGAAGCATACACCCTTCCTGAGATGAAGATACCTGACGAAGGACCAGGGAGTGCCCTGACCATGATGCAGTGCGCTGTTCATCCCAAGAATACTCAAGAGTCTCCACATGCACTTCAGCGAAGAGATGTGGGACAAACTTGAACTTATCTACGAAGGTACGTCCAGGTAAGGGAAACCAAAGCAAGCATGCTAATTCTGAGTATGAAATGTTTAAGATGAATAATGATGAAACTATCTCAGATATGTTGCAAGATTCATGCTAATAATAAATGGATTGAAAGTCTTAAGAAAGAATACTCAGAAAGTGACTTAGTGAGGAAGATACTTCGGTCTCTTCCATCCTCATGGAACACTAAGGTCACTGTCATGAGGATTCAAAAGATCTCTCAAAGATGAATTGGATGAACTAATTGCTCCCTGATGACATATGAATAAATGTGAAAAGGAAGAAACTTAAGAAAACCCAAAAAGGTCAATTGCCTTAAAAGCTTCAAGCAAAGTTCCTCTAGATGCAAAAAGGATGTTCAACAGAAAAGTGATGAACCTGAAATGTCTAGTGATAGTGAAAATGATGAAATGGCCATGCTCACTAGACAATTCAAGAAATTCCTCAAATTCAAAAGGAAAGGCTCAGGTAATTCCAATCCTTCCAAAAGAAAGATTTCTCAAATAATTTGAGTCTAACAAAAGATCTGACATTGTATGCTATGAGTGCAAGAACAGGGGCATATGAGAGGAGAATGCCCTGAACTCAAGAAAAAGCTGAAGAAAAGAAATTCACCTTCAAGAAGGCCAAGGCAATGTTGCAACTTGGAGTGATGAAGATGAAGATGAGGACGCACAAGAAGCCTCTGGAGATGAAGAAATTCAGTGTCTAATGGCAAGAAGCGACGACTCCAATGAGGTAAACTCTTCCTTTGAAACTTATACTGTTGATGAATGGAAGAAGCATACACTGTCCTGTTTAAAAATTTTTGTGAATTCAAATCTGAAAACAGGCATTGAAAAAGAAAATCAATTCTCTTGTCATAACACACACAATAATGAACAAGTTGTTGCCTTAACTAAGAAATTGAAATGATGAAAATTGATGATGAAGTTCACATGAAGAAATTGACTGTTTGAAAACAAAATTGCAAGAAATTCAAAAGGAAAAGGAAAGTCTATCTAACTCTCTTGAATCTCTTCAAAATGAACATAAAGAAAGAACTAAGAATAAGTTGGAACAAGCTGAAAAAGACCTTAAAAGAAAATCCGAAGATTTAACAAGGTTTGTAAAGGGAAAGCAAAATCTTGATGCTATTCTAGGATCAAATATCTTTGTTGCAAAACATGGAATTGGATATCAACCAGTAAAACAAAGGAAAATGGGAGAGACTTTGATACCTCTTTTGTTGATTCTAGCCACAGCACAAGCTATCAAGTCCCTTCCAAGAATCAGAAAGGTCAAGCCAAGGGTATAAAACAGGAACCCAAGAAATTAGTTCAGCTGTTAACACAACTAAGAAGTCTGTCAACAGCCCTAAGAAGGTTGTCGACAGCCTGGAAACATGCTTCCAAAGAAAAGCTAACCAGGCACAAAAGGGTAAAATGTCCATGCATGTTCCTCAGAATTACAAACCACTATTTTGGAAAATCTTCATCATGCAATTTCTGTAAGGGACTTGGCACAATGAAAAACAATGTTGGAACAATCCAAATAAACTGAAACTCAAACAAGTTTGGATTCCGAAGCATTTACTTTTTGGCATGAATAATACATTGGGACCCAAAGTAATTTGGGTACCAAAACCTCTTGTCTGATCCACATATGCAAGAATGCCTAGCAGCCCAAAATCAAAACAAGTGGTACCTGGATAGTGGCTGCTCGAGGCACATGATAGGCGACAAAGATAAATTCTGCTTGCTGGTGGAAAAAGACAGAGGTCAAGTTGTTTTTGGAGGTAACAATAAATGCAGATCATTGTTCAGGTAAGTTTGGTAAGTATGCCTCCAACTCAATAGACAATGTACTGTTAGTTGATGGTCTTCACCATAACTTGCTTAGCATAAGCCAACTGTGCGATAACGTCATAAAGTTGTCTTTGAATCAATTCATGTCAAATTGTTGATAAGGAAACATAAGTCTTAAATTTTCTAGAAAAAGAATTAACAACATTTATTTGTTGATCTAGATGATCCAGAAAATGAAAATTTGTGTCTTGTTGCAAGTAAACAGGATGAGCTTACCTTGTGGCATCATAGGCTTGGGCATGCAAGCTACAATGTCTTGCACAAGATCACGAGGCTGAAACTGGTAAATGGACTTCCTGAAATTTCCTTCAATAAGAATGAAACTTTTGTGATGCATGTGCACAGGGAAACAAACATGAAAATCTTTCAAATCAAAAGTACCAGTAAGTACCTTCAAAACCTTATGAATTGTTGCACATGGACCTTTTTGGACCCTCTAGAACACTGAGTCTCAATGGCAAACGATTTGGTTTTGTCATTGTAGACGATTTTTCTAGGTTCACTTGGTAAAATTTCTGGCTCACAAAAAGGAAGCACTAAAAATCTTTGAAGAATTCTTTAATAAGATTGAGCATGGAAATGTTAATAAAATATGCTCCATCCGCACTGATCACGGGGGAGAGTTTGATAACAACTCATTTTCTGATTTTTGCAGGCACCAAGGAATAGAACACATGTTTCCTCTCCAAGGACTCCGGAGCAAAATGGTGTAGTGGAGAGAAAGAACAGAACCCTGGTGGAAATGGCTCGTACTCTTCTGGTCGAAAGTCAACTCCCAAGGAGTTTTTGGCAGAAGCGGTAAACACCTCGTGCTACATTCTTAACAGAGCCATGGTAAGACCCGTGAAAAGAAAACCCCCTATGAACTGCTAAAAGGTAAGAAACCCAGTATTGGGTATTTCAGAGTTTTTGGCTCAAAGTGTTTTCATTCATAACAATGATAAAGTTGATTATACAAATTTGAAGCCAAAAGTGATCAAGGTATTTTTCTTGGATACTCAGAACACTCTAGAGCATATAGGGTGTTTAATGTTAAGAATAAAACTGTGGAAGAACTCCACATGTTGTTTTTTGATGAGTATCATGCAAAACTGACACTGAAAAAACCTTCACAGGACTCAAGATGGAGATGCAGAAGCGCAACCTTGAGGAACTACAAGTAAGGCAAAAAAAATTCTAAAGTAGTTTCTAAAAATAAAGTGGATATCTTCGCAGGTACAATGATGAAGATGACAAAATCTGTTCAGAAAACAAGATGTTAAATCTGAAGAAGATCCACAAGAAGAAGAGCCTCAAGATGAAACTCCTCAAGCACACCCTCCTCCAGAACAACCTCCACAAGATCAACTTCCACAAGTCCAAGATCAACCTGGTCCTTCAACAATCACTAATGTGAGGTATTCCAAAGATCACCCACTTGAGAATGTGTTAGGGAATATAAATGATAAGTTCAAACTAGGTCTCAGTTAGACAAATAGTTGAACAAGATCATTTGGCTTTTGTCTCTCAAGTGGAACCAAAAAATGTTGAAGAGGCCCTAAAAGAAAATTCATGGATTGATGCTATGCATGAGGAACTTGGTCAATTTCAAATAACAATGTCTGGAGTTTAGTTCCCAAAACCCTTGAAATTTCTGTCATAGGAACAAGATGGGTCTTTAGGAAAAACTAAATGAAAAGGTTAAAGTGGTGAGAAATAAGGCTAGACTGGTAGCAAAAGGATACAATCAAGAATTTGGTGGGACTTTGAAGAATCCTTTGCCCCTGTAGCTAGACTTGAAGCAGTAAGAATCTTATTGGCATATGCATGCTCACATAAGTTCAAACTTTTTCAAATGGACGTTAAAACTGCTTTCTTGAATGGCTACATCAAAGAGGAAGTGTATGTCTCTTAACCACCCGGCTTTGAAAATTTTGAAATGCCTAACCATGTTTATAAACTGCACAAGGCTCTTTATGGTTGAAACAGGCACCCCGAGCTTGGTACGACAGACTGATCAACTTTTGGTGAGTGAGTAAAACTACTCAAGAGTAAAGTGGACCAAACTCTATTTACTAAGAAAGTTCACAATCACATAATTGTTGTTCAAGTTTATGTGGACGACATTATATTTGGTTCCACTAACCCATCACTGTGTGAGGAGTTTTCCAAACATATGCACAGTGAATTTGAGATGAGTCTAATAGGGAGCTTCAATTCTTTCTTGGTTTGCAGGTGAAGCAACATGAAGATGGCTTCTTCATTAATCAAGAAAAATATGTAAAGGAGCCCTTGAAACGTTTTCAGTTTGATTAAGCCAAACCCTCGTCAACACCAATGAGCACAAGCATAAAATTGGAAAATGATGAGAAAGGTAAATCGGTAGATGCAAAGCAATTCCGAGGTATGATTGGCTCACTCCTTTATCTTACTGCAAGTAGACCCGATATACAATTCAGTGTTTGCCTTTGCGCTAGATATCAATCTAGTCCAAAGGAAAGCCATCTGTTTCAGTTAAGAGAATATTCAGATATCTCTCAGGTACGTATGATTTGGGTCTTTGGTATCCAGCAGGAAGTAGTTTTGACTTGATATCATATTCTGATGCTGATTACGCTGGATGTAAGATAGACAGGAAAAGCACTAGTGGGTACTGCCAATTACTTGGTGGTTGCATGGTTTCGTGGGCATCCAAGAAGCAACACTCGGTTGCACTCTCCACTGCATAGGAGAGTATGTTGCTGCAGGGAGTTGTGCGGCTCAAGTGTTGTGGATTTTTGTCTGACTACAATATTGACATTGGATGCACACCTATCTTATGTGACAACACTAGTGCCATCAATCTTTCCAGAACCCAGTCCAACACTCTAGGACAAAACACATTTGAGATTCGTCATCACTTCTTGAGAGATGAAGTAGCCAACACAAATCCTTGAACTTAGCTTCATACCCATTGATAAGCAATTAGCTGATATTTTCACAAAACCATTGGCTGAGGATAGATTCACAACATTGAGAAGAGAATTAGGATTGTGCAAAATGCAATGAAGCCCATACCAAACTTTAAAGTATATGTTCTTTTGTGCACCGACTATGAGGTATATCAAATGGTGATCTGTGGAGAACACGTTATGCTTTGTTTGGAAACTCTCATTATGCGTGAGAAAACATTCTCCGCCACGTATCCATAGTCAAGTTGTAAATCAGGGTCATCTACTTTGAATTAGGTATGTGGATTCTTTTCAATTTGCCCATTCACTTTTGCACACAAATGGATTTTTTGGTTGATGGTCTATCCTTATTCATGAATTTGTCTGCAATTGCTTGCTAAACTTGTGCAAATGTGTCTCGATTGCTTGCTTGTTGAGTCTTCACATGCACACACTATGGGGAGTAATTTAATGCTAGGTGAGTGAAATTCATAAGGGATACCCTTAATATTCAATGTGTATTTATCCCTCAATCTTCTGGTTCACATCACTCTCAATTCACAGCCTTAAGCTGAAGTTTTCAAAGCCCCTGTCGACAGCCCCAAACAGCCTGTCGACAGATATGCCTTCACATAACCCAGAAAATGCACCCTATGTGCATCTGTCGACAACCACTTCTTCTGATGTCGACAGCCAGGCACAGTTCCGAAACTCATCATTCTTCAGACTATTCCCATCTGTCGACAGACCACTCTGTACCTGTTGACAGACTCCACCTACCTGTACTCAGTTACTTCACATTGTCTGAATCTGTCGACAGTCACCCAATGGTTGTCGACAGATGCACCTCTTGCTGAGTTTTGCTTGTCCTGTCTCAACATACTTCATGAGCATGCTTCACTAATGTATCTAAGGTGTAAATTGGTGACTTACTAATGTTATAATCTTTCTTATCCACATAATATCAACGACTTTGTCCAAATCACAATGTTTTTGACATACCATTCTTTGTTGAGTCTAGGTTGGCATCATTTTGAGTACATTTAACAAATTACATAAGTCTAATCTAACTCAATTGAATAACTCCCTTGTGGAACATCATGTTTTTTTACGTTATGTGCTACTCCAACGGTTTGTTGAATGCTATGTCTTACATTGGCTTTTTATGCCTTATCTAACTCTTGACCTTGATTTTCAAAACAAATAATCAAATAGGAGAAAAGCTACCTATTTCCCAAAATAAAAATATATGAAATTCAATATGGGAATAAAGGCAGAGCAATGTTGAGTATTGCTGAGTAATCAGGGATATGAGCATCACAAATGTCTGTCTTCGCGTCAAAGGCTTACTCCTTATCTCTGTAAAATGGTCTGATGGTCACTATCACTGAGTAACTGGGGATACGGCATTACCCATGTCTATCTTCACGTCAAAAGGTCATAGTGATCCTGATTACCACTTTTCTCTCTTACTGTTAGAAACAACTCTCAACAGTCGAACTAGAGTGTAGCCTCCTCATTTTTTTTTTAAGGCCAAGCTATTGTTAATGAAATGGCCCATGTAGACATCTCCTTCATACACTTTTTGTCTGTGTACATAGTAAGAAATATGTTCTTTTGCAATGGTTTTATTCAAGCGGTCTAGTTTATTCTCCTATGTCTTCTTGTTCAGTGTACTCCTTATGCTGCAATTTGGAGTCCGGGGAAATTATTTCACAACCATTGTCGATAATTGACATGTCCTAATTATTAGTGGGTATGACATTTATAATGTGTATTTTTACCTATTTTCATCTTATATACACATTGGACGCTCATTGCCTTGAAAAATCCTGTCAAAATACATCACTGGCACACTTTCTGCAAGTGCCTGTCGACAGGGCACTGTTCACCTGTCGACAGCCGGCGGCAGGAACTGTTTTGGAAGCCCAACGGGCAGCCATCTAGGGCGGATTTCGTGTGTCCTCTTTTCAATCCCTTCCCACTTTCTTTAAAGGGACCCCACGACCCTTTCTCCCCTTTTCCACTTCCAAAACTCCCTCTCCTCCCCTCTTCTCCCAAACCCTTTCTCTCCAGGGCGCAGAGCAGAGTCTGCCTCTTCGGGTGTCTCCTCTGCTCGTGCTTCCTTCCACCTTTCACATCCTCTCTACTCCGAGATCCCTCATTCTGATGGCTCCCAGAGAAAGAAGCCAATCTCCCGTCGCCGTCCTCGTTCTCCCCAAGCCGGCGAGGGTTCCAGGGCTCACACTGAAGCGCCGGACCAAGCATCGGGATGATCGGCTGCTGGAACTCGTCATTCCTTCGGATCTGCAGCTTTCTCAATATTCATGGCACCTTCACCAAGTTCGTGCAGCCCATAATGTTGATTTCAGGTCTCTGGACGACATGTTCCACTAGTTTGCTGCCACTTTTGATACCCAGGGGTGGTTCTCCCTTCTGCTATTTCTCACACGCGATACTCTCTCCACCGCTGTGACGGAGTTCTACAACAATCTCTGGGAAACGCTCAAGGTGATCTTTACACCAAGTGAAAAGGCACCCCGTTTCTGATCACTCCTAATATTTTCTCTGTTTGCACTTCAAATACGAAATACTGGCCTTGATATCATGCAACATCACCCATTGGCATCTGAGTACTATACACTCATCACTGGGTAGCCATACGATTCATCGAAAGATCGTGTGCAACTAAATGCCAACTCCTTCTCTCCTCTTCATCATCTCATCCACCATATCTTTACCACAATCATCGTCCCCAAGGATGGTAGTCGGGAACTTGTGACTGCCATTCACAAATCCCTCTTTCATGCATTTCTTAAATGTGAACAAGTCAACCTACCACTCCTTTTACTCTATCACATCCGGGTATGCCTTCGCAATTCCAATAGGTCTATGCCTTATGCATGTCCAATCACTTCTCTTCTTTTGTTCATTGGCATCCAAATCTCCAAAGAAGAGATGACAAAGCTCAAGTCTCAAGAAAATGTTAATCAAGAATCACATGTTTAATTTGATTATCTAAATGTTCACATTATCTCACTAACAATGTTCTTAAATGTAGGTGAGATTGCAATGCAAGACAATGTACCAAAATAAGAGCAAAAAGATCAAGAAAAGCATAAAAGACAAGTACCGTCGACACAGATTCAAATATGCCCTGTTGACAGCCCTGTACAGACAGATCTTATAGGGTACTGACAAGGTGTACCTCTGGACAGCCCTACTGATGCCTGTCGACAGACCTGCACAGACAGAACACACAGGCTCTTGGCAAGGTGTGCCTGTCGCAGACTCAAATTGCCTGTCGACAGATCCACACAGGGAACTCTCTCCTGGAAAGGCCCAGTCTTATGCCTTTTTCAAGTCTATCTATATCTGTCGACAGATGCAATTCTTGCTGTCGACAGACAAGAGAAAATCTCAATACGAGATCTCGATATGTTTCCGACTTTGGTGTTTTTCCTTTTATCACGACTCTCCATACTTAAACACCCATATAAAAGGAAACTCTTTGGAGTTAGTTTCATACAGAAGCAGCCACGACTTCAAAAACCCTAAGCCAAGTCCTCAAGAGAGAAGATCTTCTGCTGCTCTGCTTCAACCGTTCATCCAAGCAACCAAAGAGACACTTCTTCTAAACGAGATTGAAGCCAGAGATTGCCCATCTTTCAGCTTCTCCATCAACTGATACCTGCCAAGACGAAGCTTGAAGCACATAGGGACGATCATCTGAAGAGTTTCCACATCAGGATTTGAAATCTCAACTCTGAACTCTTCTTTATCTCTATTTTTCATATCTGTGTGTTGTTGTTGTTGAGTTCAAGCATCCTTGTGCTTGATTCACGTTTGTCACGTTGTTCTGATCGTGGCTTACATCAGACTACGTGAGTGTGTGTGTGTTTGTAGCGAGTGAACTTGCTGATAAGCAGTCTTTTTGCGTGTGTGTGTGGAAAGTGGACGTAGGATACACAAGTTGTGTACTCCGAACCACCGTAAATCATCGTGTGTGTGGTTTGAACGTTTCATGCTAGATGTTTGGTAGGCACGTTGATCTTTCACACACTAGATAAATTGCTATTCTATCTACTTACAACTAACACACTCTCAGTTTTGATTTAAACTCTGTTTGAAATATCAAAAGTCTGTATTTCCACCGAAAAGAAGGTCATTATATTTTTAATTGATAGTAATCTATTCACCCCCCTTCTAGATTATCATATTGTATAATTCCGCACATCTTTCAGGTTTTCCTTTCATTGAGCTGTTTTTTCCTCGTTGATCTGCATCCCCTTTCCCCATATTGTATCAGTGTGGTGTGGTTTGGGGTAGAGGAGTGGCTCTGCTTGAGCACTCGGCTGAGGTCACGACGGGCTTCCCAGTCGCGACCTGGTCACGACGGGCTTCCCAGTCGCGACCTGGTCATGACGTATCGTTGCGTCGCGTTCTCTCTGAACGTGTCCCAACACCCGTCGCGTCTAGCAAACGCGACAAGTACGTGGGCGGCATTCAGGAGTTCGGGGTCTCGTCGGATCGCGACCACAGTCTCCGTCGCGATGAGATCACGACAGGGTACGTGTCGCGTTCAGAAGACTTAGGCTTGTTGCGGCACCCTTATCCACTTATTATCACGACGGGCTCAAGGGTCACCTTCCGGACTTGTCACGATAGGCAGAGCCGTCGCGTTTTGGTCGCGACGTGCCGATACGTCGCCTCTCTGACCGAGAGCAACTGTCAGCAGGTTTTGATGTTTTGCTTCCGCTGCAACTCGATTTTCTTGGCACCTGTGCTGTTCCTAGTGCAGTGCAGACTGTAGTCTCCTTCCCCGGTTCTAGGCACTTGAGGGCTTATCCGCGAGACAGGTTGTTACCGTTACCTGGGACCCCCATCCTCGCCGTGCTTGATAGAGGGAGTTTCTCCGGGCGGCGGCGTGCTCGAGTCACTGACTAGGAGCGGAGAAGAAATGGTAGGGATAGTGGCGTAGAGTCATTTGTAGATTCTCCATTAGCTGGTCTGTGTCCTCCGAGATAGTTGTTGGTGCTCTTTCGGTGCGGACCAGCTAGTCCTTTTCTCACTGCCTCACTCTATGTGGTTTCGGAACCATTTAAGGGGTCAGGCGTGGGACCGTAGTCCGTCCAAACTACGGTGTTGTGTTTACTTTAGTTTCGCATCTCACTCCGACGAGAGGGTGTTTAGACATGGACCATTGGTCAAGGGTAAGCCGCGTGGCGCACCTGACCGCGCTGGACTAGTGTAGCGTTCTGTAGCTAGTTGTGTTTTGTCCATGAAGTCTTTACTGTCTGTGAGCACAGCTTTGGGTTTCCTTGGTGCCATGTTTTATACACGGGTTTTCCGGTCCTAACGTGTAGCCTAGACCGTACGACCGTGTATTTTCTTTCACGCTTCCACACTGACTCTGTTTAGTAGAATAGACCTTACTGCTTTATTTATTTATTGCACCTATTCTATTCTGCTGTTGAGCCAATGGGAGATTGGTAGTCCCTACTGGGCTTCTTTGTGAAGCTCATGCCCTTCTTTTCAGGTGAGCCTTCACAGCAGCTCCCTCCGCGGTGGACTGAGGAGATGGGGCCGCAGTAGTCGGCGTCTCTAGTAAGGAGTGTTCCCCCAGTAGTTGTACATCACCCTCGGCGTATGCCCCTAAGGGATGTGTTCTTTCCCACTTGTATTTCAGCACTTGTACTTTATTTACATTGGGACTGCACTAGACTGTTACTCAGTGTTGGACCCTTTTCCCTCACCTGTCCTACATTTTAGTGTGTTTG
>JACBKR010006652.1:0-11104 GCA_014218235.1 Colocasia esculenta
AAGAAATAGGGAAGACTACAAGCCTGCATGATGAGGAACCACTACGGACGGTAGCGTGGTAGAAGGTACTCTACATGTGACGACCCTCATTATACCGTACGGTTATACCAACCCACGTCGGTATAGTGAACGTTATCACAGTGGGGCATTTACCCAACAATACATACGATTGAGATACACACAAATATAAATACAGAGTAGCGGAAGAAAGAACCACTGTCTTCATTTCATTCATCATCCACATTTAACAAACATGGTTCAATGTAACATTTAAAGAACTAAAGTCCCCATAATTAAAGTGCTAAAACCAAATACATAGTTTGTCCACGATTATACAACTTCATCATAATTCTAGTACATTGTTCCAAATTACATACTATGAAGTGCAAACGTCACAAGTAAACTCCAACAAACTAGTCTCCGTGCTCGGAGTCGCTCTCCACTGCCTCCTCCACGGGAGTAACGTCACCAACGAAGCCTGTACGCCGAAGCAAGTAATGAGTCTAAAAGACTCAGCAAATAAACTACACATAACGTACATGCACATATCATAGCAGGTTTTACATACAAATTTACAAGACATAACATGGGGCATGCTTAATATCGAAATTTTACAACCTATCATGATGATTCTACAATTAAACACATGGTTCGTGTTTTCAGATTTTTTCCAAATTAAAATCTCCTATCACATGCTCTCTAGTCGTTCCAACACATGAAAGCTATACTTCCATTAAACTAAAACATGAAAGCAATTAAGCATGATTTCTTGCATACATAAAAGGGAACATACCTAACATAAATTCTACACATGCTTGTACATACACATGACCATTTTATATACTTTAAGCTTGATGTTTTAACTTGGATTAACAATCACAACCTAACACATAAGAACTGCATTATCATTTAAAACACCACATGAGAGCAATTTCACATGGAATGGTCTACACATAATTAAGAATTGTCCCTAACATGGATTCTACGCATTGTACACCTATAAAACATGATCCTAAACACATTTAGTTTGCTGTTTTAGCATGATTCCAGATTTATCATGTCATGGATTCTCATCTCACAATCTCACATTTTGGTTTCACAAATTTACAAATTTCTTATTCACATAGTTCACACTTTACACATTCACAATTTCACATGTTCACATTCTCACTTTACACATGAACACATTCACATTTCACATTCACATATTTAGTGCCGTGACACATAGTCCAAACCACCATAAGAAGGACACATCACATCACATACACATAGACGCCACCTAGGCAATACAGTGACGACTCTTGGACTACGCAGACGGGAGAACAAGTCTCCACCCTAACAGTGGTACTTGTCCACCTCCAGGATTTCATCCTAATGCCCTTAGGATCACAACACATGAACCTTCTCATGGGGACTTTTCCATGATACGGTTCCACTGCCCTCTATGGAAGCAGTGTCACGCTTGGCACAGTTTACACATTACACATACCGATTTTAGCACACATTTTTACACATGACGCTCACACATCTTTTCATTTTCTAATTCACACATGTGGCTCTGTTTTTCCTAACATGGTACTACAGATGACAGAGATTTCACATTCAGTATCTTGCTTTAATCAGGTTACACGCAATTTAAATCACTTTCACAAAGCATGCATTATTCACATAATTTCTCATGGGAAATTCATATTGCATCATACAATTATCCAATTAGCCTAAAAATTTAACCACATGCTGGTTACAGGTTCATGACCTAACATGCAAAATTTCACATTTTTCTAACTGATAATGTAATTACAGAAAATTCAACATCAATTCTCATATCATTCGAAATTCAATTCATCATGGTGCATAACATGAAAATTCGGTTAACAGATCATAACTCTGAACCCAGCATATATCTCATCACAAGAATTTCCCCCAGATTTATTTCCCAACGTACAATTTACTGGAGATTTCACAACCCTATGCATGGTTTCTATTTCCATTTCAGAAATTACAGTAAATCATGGAAACATGGAAAAATTCCAGGAATTTCAGGGCATAGACTGACACATACTAACATGGTTTATAAAATTCTGGGCACCCAAATTCTCCACGGATTATGAGAACAGTGGGTGGACACATATATAACCGTTTCTTCCACATGCTTTCCATGAAGCAAATAATTTCTACCATCCGTAAAGAACACAATAATTCTCCCACACGCCACACTAACCATTCACATAACATATATAATTACAGTATATCCTCATGCGGAAATACTTCGGAATTTAATCATATACAAGGGAGAACAGCTCACTGTTCTGCCCTGAAGAATTAACGACATACCCGGCCGTTAATGGAGCTTAACGGAAACATCGTTGGCCGTAATGAAGATCTTGACGGCAAGGGATCTTGTCGTCAAGTTCAGGTCTGTGCAGAAATACAGACCCGAGCTCCAAATACCAGAAGAATGGGGGATCCAGACTCGATTAAAATCTGTAAAAATGACAAAACCCTACTAGACATCTACATGGACGAAATGTGGGTTACTTGCCTTTCAGAAACTCTCCAAAGGGATCAAATGAGCCGGTGAAGCTCTCCTTGGGAAGTCCCAAGAAGCTCCCAAAGATGCCTTCCTCCGGGTTCCTTGATGTAGTAGACCCCAAGAAGATGTCGGGGAAGCCTTCCCCTTTGTCCCAGCTACCTCCTTGTCGTGGTAGATGGACGGAACCAGCTCCAGATGGTCGAATTAAGCTTGCAAAGGTAGGTTTTTCTCACAGTCCAGAACTAGGGTTTTTTCTTCTTTCTCTCCTCTTCTTGCAAAGAGCCAAGGGCTTTGGGGTTGCAAAAGGGCTTGGTATATAGGAGAGGGAACTCTCCTTTCACGCAGGGGTGATGGGAAAGGCTCAGAGCCGTTGGGGACAGCTCCCCAATGGCTGAGCTTCCTTCTTCCAGGATTGGGGTCTGCAACGCATGCAGGTCAGATTCATGACGTCCATATCAAGGACGTTGGATTAAGTATTGGCGTCCATCGATGTGGACGCTGGATCATCATGGGCGTCCATCCATGTTGACGCCAACTGGGCCCTTCGCCAGAACTCAAAAACATGCAGAAACCATGCCTAACTATACATATATACATGTCATGCATATGTATTATCATGTGCACACTCACTGTAAGGCCCTCGAATTTTGTTGCATTATTGTATTGCATGTAAATAATTCATGTTGTGTATGTACGTATGTAAATATCTACGTAAGTACTAGTTAGTATACTTATGTATGCATGTGTATAAATTAGTTGTAAATAATGTATGAATGGTATGATGGTAGTGTGTACGTAATAGTATACGTATGGCACTTATATAGGTGTAAGTTGTGCATGGTTTCTGCATGTTTTAGAGTTCTGGCCGAAGGCCAGATTGGCGTCAATATCAACAGACGTCGATGTGGTGTCGGCGTCAACCATATGGACGCCAACACTAACCCCAGCGTCCAGCGATGTGGACGCCAACTTCTCTGACCTGCATGCGTTGCAGAGCCCAGAATTCTGGGAGCAAGCTAGCTCACCCATTGGGGAGCTGTCTCCAACGGTCTGAAAGCCCTCTTGTCCGACCTGCGTGAGAGGAGAGCTTCCCCTCCTCTATATACAAGCCCTTCTTGCAACCCTCAGCCCTCTCTTGGCTCTTTGCAAAGAGAAGAAGACAAACCCTAGTTTCTGTGAGAAGGACCTGACTTTGCAAGCTTAGATCCGGGAATTTGGAGCTTCATCCGGCCATCTACAACGACTGGGAGATAGCTGGAGCATCAGGGAAGGCTTCCCCGATCCTCGCTTTGGTGTCTACATCAATCAAGAACCCGGAGGAAGGTGTCATTGGAGGCTTCTTGGGACTGCCCAAGGAGAGCTTCACCGCATTTTAGATCCTTTGGAGTATTTTTCAGAGGCAAGTAACCCTCACCCTCCGTCCATGTAGATGTCAAGTAGGGTTTTATAATTTTTATGTATTTTTCCTCGTGTCCTAGATCCCCCTTTCACCTTTGCATTTGAGTTCGGTCTGTGTTTCTTTGCACAGACAGGAACTTGGCGTCAATGCCCTTGACGCCGAGATCCCTGGTATGCGTCCAGCGATCTGGCCGTCCACTCCTGGAACGGCCAGAGACCGCCGTTAAGTTCCCCAGGACAGAACGGTGAGCTGTTCTTCCTAGCATATTTGATTAATTTCGACTTGTTTTGCGATGAGGATATAATGTAACTCTTATATGCTATGTATACTAGCTAATGTAATGAATGGGAGAATGAATGAACATTTATTTTTGTGGTGGTTGAGTTTATTCGTCTATCTAACGTGTATGCGAAATGAATGGCAATGTATATTCACCATGACCCTAATGATCCGTGGCAAGTTTTGTTGCCCAAATTTGTTAGACATGTATGTATGATTCTGTCTGTGTTCTGAGTTTCTGACATTTTTTTTCCCATGCTTGTATGGTTACTGAAATTTCTGTTTTGGGAAATAGAAATCATGCGTAGGTCATGTTAAATTTCCAGTAAATTGCGTGTTGCTCGTAATTCGAGAATAAATTTTGAGACCCTGTGCATGCTAGGGTGCAGACATGAGTTGTTAAAATTTGTGATTATGTTCAACTCCATGTTAATTTGCATTATGAATAATAATGTGAAATTGATGTTAAATTTTCTGTAACTTCATTTTGAGTCAGAAAATCTAAAACTTTTCATGTGGAATCATAACCTGAGATCAGCATATGGTTAAATTTTCAAGTCGTTTGGACAATGTATAGTGAAATATGAATTTTCCATGCGAGAAATGTGAAAAAGAATGCATGCTAATGTGGAATAATGTGACATGTGTGTGTGATCTGATTTGTGTAAATTCTGAACATGTAGTCCCTGTTACTGTAGAATCATGTTAGGAAAACAGAGCCCTTGTGTGAGTGAGAAAATGAATGAGAGGCAAGTGATATGTGTAAAGATATGTTAAAAATCGGTAAATGTGTAAATTGTGCCAAGTGTGACATTGCTTCCATAGAGGGCAGTGGAACCGTATCAGGGAAAAGTCCCCCTGAGAAGGTTCAATGTGTTGTGATCCTAAGGGCATTAGGATGAAATCCTGGAGGTGGACAAGTACCACTGGTTAGGGTGGAGATTTTTCTCCCGTCTGCGCAGTCCAAGAGTCGTCACTGTATTGCCTAGGTGACGTCTATGTGTATGTGATGTGATGTGTCCTTCTATGGTGGTTTGGACTATGTGTCACGGCACTAAAGTGAAAAATGTGAATGTGATTGTGATCATGTGCAAATTGTGTAGTTGAACAATGTGTAAATGTGCAATGTGTAAAGTGTGAAATATGTGAATTAGAAATTGTGTAAAAATGTGAAACAAAATGTGAGGATGTGAAATTGAAAACTCACGATATGATGATCTGAAATCATGTTAGAACAGCAACATAAATGTGGTTATGATTTTGTGCTACATGTGTACAATGCGTAGAACCCATGCTAGGGACAATCCTTACTTATGTGTAAACCATTCCATGTGTGTATGCTCTCACGTTGTGGTTTGAATGAGAACATAGCTTTCATGTGTTAGATTGTAAAGTGTTAAACCACATCAAAACAGCAAGCTTAAAGCATGTGAAATGGTTATGTGCATGTATACGAATGAGTATAACCATGTTAGCAATGTGTTCTTTCATGTATGTAAGCTAGTCATGCTAGATTGCTCTCATGTTTTAGTTAAATTGAAAGTAGAACTTTCACGTGTAGGAATGATTAGAGAGCATGTGATAGGACATTTTGATTTAGAAATCTGAAAGCATGAATCATTAGTAGAATTTCCAAGATAAGGTTGTCATTTCAATGTCACGCATGCTATATGTTGTGTCTTGTAAATGTGTATGTAAAACCTGCTATGATATGTACATGTATGGTATGTGTAGAGTTATTTGCTGAGTCTTTTAGACTCATTACATGCTTCGGCGTACAGGTATAGTTGGTGACGACACACTTGCGGAGGAGGCAGTGGAGACCGACTCCGAGCGTGGAGATTAGATCGTTGGTGTACTTATGATATTTTGATCTCATAGTATGTAATTGCAACATTGTACTATCATTATTATGGAAAGGAAATGTTAAGTGTGGACAATTATGTATTTGATTTTCAGCAATTTAATTATGTGGACTTTTAGTTCTTTAAATGTTATCGAATCATGTATGCTAAATGTGGATGATGAATGAAATGAAGACAATGGTTCTTTTACTTCTGCTACTCTGTTCTTATATTCATGTGTATCTCAGCTGAATGTTATTGTTGGGTAAATGTCCCACTGTGATGACGCTCGCTATAACCGACGTGGGTTGGTATAACCGTACCGGTATAATGAGGGTCGTTACAACCACCATGCATTTCATACATTATTTACAACTAATTATACACACATGCATACATAAGTATAAATAGTTAATACATACGTAGATATGTACATTTATGCATACACAATTATGATTTTTTTTTTTAACACGAAATAAAATAATGCATAAAATTTGAGGGCCTTACACTACAAGTTTTCTCCTTATCAGCACTTGTCTTATTCGATACTGGAGCAACTCATTCCTTTATATCTCAAAACTTTGCTGATACCCTAACTGCAAACCCTATACCCATGGGTTGTGAGTTCTCTGTCACAATGCCACTAGGGGAAAAAGAGAAATTGAACAAATACTTTCCACTTGCCGATGTAATGATTGGAGACCATAACCTAAAAGCCGACCTGGTGTGTATGCCCATGGAAGGCTATGATGTAATTTTGGGAGCCAACTGGTTGTCCACTTATAGGGCAAGTGTCGACTGTAAGAAAGGGAAGGTTACTTTTAGTGACTTTCCTAAATTGGCATTCTCGGGATTAGACATAAGAGACGGATGTCTCTAATCTCCGCCATAAAAGCCCACATCATGATAAGGAAGGATGCATTGCTTTCCTAGCAGCTGTAGTAGTGGAAAAGAAGGGTTCTAAGATAGAAGACATCCACATAGTCCAGGATTACCCCGATGTGTTTCCTGAAGATCTGCCAGGGATTCCCCCGGAACGTGATTTCAACTTCGCCATAGAGTTGATCCCTGGAGCTGCCCCAGTATCGCGTCAACCATACCGGATGTCACCTTCCGAGCTAAAGGAGTTGAAGACGTAGTTGATGGAGCTATTAGAGAAGGGGTTCAATAGACCGAGTACTTCCCCATGGGGAGCACCTGTGCTATTCGTCAAGAAGAAAGATGGATTGATGAGGCTATGCATCGACTATCGTCAACTCAATCAGCTGACCATCAAGAACAAATACCCATTGCCCAGGGTTGATGACTATTCGACCAAATATCAGAAGCTCAATATTTCTCCAAGATCGATCTTCGATCTGGCTATCACCAAATGAGGATCAAGGATGACGATATCTTCAAAACGGCTTTTAGGAGTAGGTATGGACACTATGAATTCGTCGTTATGCCTTTTGGTCTAACCAATGCTCCTGCGGCCTTTATGCAATTCATGAACAACATATATCGGCCATACTTGACAAGTTCATGGTCGTCTTCATTGACGATATCGTCATATATTCAAAGACCAAAGAAGAGTATGAAGAACACCTGAAGATTGCATTACAAGTCTTGCGAGACAATAAACTATACGCAAAGCCTAGCAAGTGTGAATTCTGGCTCGAAGAGGTGTCCTTCTTGGCCATGTCATCTCAAAGGACGGCATCTCAGTTGATCCCTCCAAAGTCGAAGCTGTACTCAATTGGGAGAGACCAACTAACGTCACCAAGATAAGAAGCTTCTTAGGACTGGCTGGCTACTACAGGCGGTTCATCAAGGACTTCTCCAAGATCGTCGTTCCTCTCACACGACTGACACGAAAGGAGAATCCATACTCCTGGAGTAAAGAGTGTGAGAAATGTTTTCAAACTCTTAAAGATTGCCTGACCTCAGCACCTGTTCTCGCTCTGCCAATAGAGGGAGAAGGGTTCTCTGCCTACACCGACGCCTCAGGGATTGGGCTAGGGTGTGTACTGATGCAAAAGGAGAAAGTCATCGCCTACTCTTCTCGACAACTGAAGACTCATGAAGTCAACTACCCCGTGCATGATATTGAGTTGGCGGCCGTGGTCTTCGCCTTGAAGATCTAGAGACACTATTTGTATGGTGAAAAATTCACTGTCTACTCCGATCATAAAAGTCTGAAGTACTTGTTCTCCCAGAAGGAACTCAACATGAGATAGAGAAGATGGTTAGAATACCTAAAAGATTTCGACTTCAATATCCAATACCATCCAAGAAAGGGAAACGTTGTAACGTCGCGCGTTTTTTCGGATCTTTGTGGATCCTTTGTTTAGTGTGTGGGATGGTCAAGTTGTGACCAGTGCGACTTGTGTTGTGTGTTTCTTATTGGATCCTTACCGGAGTTGGTTATGGATCTGTGTTGGTGTTCAGTGTGCTGGACATCAACGGTGGGTTGGCGTCCAGGTGTGTGACGTCTTCTGTGTGTTGGAGGCAATGGTGTTGCCGTTAACATGTTTTTGGCATCCATCGATGTAGACGTCGACTTTTGAACTTGGCGGCGAGCGTTGTGGACGCCTAGTTGGGGCGGTTTGGTTAGCGCGCAGAGGTTGACGTTAACCTGAGGCGCCTGTGTTTTTAGGGGTAACCCGAGCCTTCTTCTTTCCCCATTTTCTCCTCTCCTCTTTCCCCACCTTTCACCTTTGTGCCTCTTCACTACTTCCGGCGGTCGACGGGAGCACGTGGGAAAGCCGGGGTACGCGTGGTAGCGGCAAATCAGGCGGGGAATGATGAATTGAGCGTGGTGTTTGCGGGGCGTTCCTCGGGTTTCGGCGTGATTCAAGGTTCTTCGGGAGTTCAATCGCGTTTCTGAGGTAGGGACTGGACCCGTTGATCTTCCCTGGTTAAATTGTTATGCTTTCCTTGCATAAATCGGTTGTTAATTGAGTTTTTGGGAAAGGGGGTCTTCATGCTGGGAAATCGGGTGGTTTGATTGATCCAAGCGTTGGATCATGTCTTTCCAGTTTAATTGTGGTTCCTAGATGTAAGGGGAAGTGTTTCCCCTTGTTTTTCTATTGTATTTATGGTTTGATTGCCCGTGCAATCGGCCTAGGGCCATTTTGTGTGTTCTGGAGGGTTCTGTAGTGAAGATCTTGACGTCAACATCGGTTGACGCAGAGTTCTTCGTTGGGAGATTAACGGCTAGGTATCTAGCCGTTGATTGTGGGTAAACGGCCAGTGGTGGTCGCTTGCTTGGTGTTGACGGCAAGGGACATTGTCGTCTATATCCTTGGACGGCAATCGATGTCGCCGCCAACCTGTGCATGTGCATAGTGTGTTTTTAATGGCATTCTTGTTATAAGTGTTGCGATGTATTAACACCTGTGGTGCTCTTGGAGCACAGGGCTTTTGAGGTCAGTTTACGGGCTATGTAGTTGTGAAATATCACAGGGTTTGATGTCGTGCAAGTGGTTTGTATATGCATGGCACATCGTATGTTATCATGTTTATTATATATTAATTATTGTGGTTTGTGGCGATGAGGTTCACGTCTGAACCTAGCCTCGATCTTCTAGAATCTTTTATAGATTATTTTGGATGGATATAGTAAAGTGTAAGTATGATTATTATGCTAATATTGTGGTCAGAGTTTAATGTGACCTCTACTGTCACAAGATGATCAATGATAGGCCAAGTATGATTGACTATCGTGGTTTATATGTGTGTTTGTGTAAATTAGCTTGGAGATCACTGTGTGACCAATGACAGGCCGTAATATTAATATGGTTTATATGTGTGATTGTGTAGGTTAGCTTGTAAGTCACCTTGTGACTGGATCAAGCTATTTCTAATATGTGTACCGTGATTGGTAATAGAAAGTGTTATGAAGTGTTTGTGAATATATCGTGGTTTGAGCTTGCCGAGTGTGGTGGTCCGGTGCCTATTCCGGAATGCCTCTCTAGTCGGGTACCCCATGTTCTTTGTGAGCCAGGCACGTATGTTTGTTGTCCTCGAGGTTTTGTCCCGATACTTGTGTTGTACTGTTGACGTCTGTGTCGTCTTCCTGGACACCCTCACTCCTGTGTTTGAGTTGTACGTCCGGCTGAGGGAAAGACGACAGTAGGGCAGCGGCTTGTGTTGGTGGGTGTGCAGTCGCTTGTAGCGCACTCGTAGTTGGGGGTACGGACACCAGTAGTCGACACTGGTCCCCAGCTAGTCCTGTTTTCCAGTGCCTCACTTTAGGGTGCTCCGGCCAGAGACCCTAGAGGTGCCAGGCATGGACCTGCAGCTGTGTGTCTGCAGGTGTGGTGTTGGTTGGTTGTCTCCACAGTTGTTTGACTTGTTCTCGTGGAACGGCAGTTGGACCTTTCTTCCGTGACTGCGAGGCTGAGAGGTTGTTCTTGTGTTGTGTTGTCCAGGTTGGATATTGGCCTGATCAGCCAGTAGTCCGTTCCTGTGTGGTGGCGTCGTTCCTTTCCGACTCGTGCTTTGCTACTTGTCGTGGTTCGTGAGTTTGGGACTCATAGTCGAGGTTTGACTCGTTCGAGGTGTGCCCTGGTGTTGGCACAGTTGTGACTACGGTTGTAGCTTGTGGTGTGCCCGAGTGGTGGCACAGTTTTGATTATAGTTGGTGAATATTGATTCACTAAATTTAGTTTAGTTTGCTATGGTGTGCCCTGTTACGACACTGGTTTACTTGCGGTTTCTGTGCTGGTGCTTTGTGGTAATAGGTACCTGTACCCTGTGTGGGTAATGGTTTGTGGTGGTATGTCATATACCAGTCTTTCTGGTGTTGACGTGGAATTGTGTTTCGTGGAGGTCGTGTGGTGTGACCTTCCACTCAATGTGTTTTTACCTTCCTCGGGTAAACTACCGTATATGGTTTTCATGTGTGATGGATTGGCCTGCTGTAGCCGATCATGTCACTTGGTGTGTGTGGCTATGTCATATTGTGGTTTGGGCATAAAGGGCCAGCTTTTGGTTAGTAGCTCTGTTACCCACGTACTTGAGATTTGCCTGTGAAGCTTGTAGCCTAGGCAGTAGTTTGCCTAT
>JACBKR010006653.1:0-11070 GCA_014218235.1 Colocasia esculenta
AGCGCGGTGTTCGTGGGACGTTTCTCGGGTTTCGGCGTGATTCGAGTTCTTTGGGAGTTTAATTGCGTTTCTGAGGTAGGGGTTGAGCCTGTTAGCTTGTTAGAAACATTAAAACACGACTTAATCACTTGAACCAGCATTTTTATTATATTTTCGGATTAAGTTGCACCATGTGGGGTTAATGGGTGGTTTGAGTAATTTAGTGAATGAAGTAATGGGTTCTTTCGGGTTCTGGTATGTTAAAAGAAACGCTTTTATATGTTTTTCTGTAGTTTAAACGTTGGAAAACCTGTAGAGCTGGATTAGGGTTTCTGCAGGGTTTTAGGCCGGAGAACTTGGCGTCAAGATCGCTTGCCGCCAAGATCACCAGCCGGGATATAGACGGCTAGATCGCTTGCCGTTTACTTCCTTCAAGCGGCAGTCGATGTAGCCGCCAACCTGTGCATGTATCCATGCAGTGTTGTTTACGTAGCTTTCCTGGTTATGAATAATGTGTGATTGTGTGTGCATGGCGATGACTGGTGTGAGCCAGTGCACTTGGTATGCTCTATACTGCTCATGTAATGGGCAAGCTTTACATGAATGATGTGTGATGTACGTAATCGCTTTTCGGGGTATGTGTGGTGCGTTGGCACCCGTGGCACTCTTGGAGTGCGTTGTCCATGTGTTGGACATGTGGTTTACATGGAAGACGTGTAGTACACCATCCAGGGTGTAATATACACGTACTGTCTACGTGGTTTGTGGTGTTTACTACACACTTTGTTGTAATGTAACTCTTATGATTTATCGTAGTAACTGGGCAGTGAGGTTCCTGTGTGAGCCTAGCCATGACTTTGTGGTGTTTGGGCAGTGAAGGTCCATACCGACCTAGCCCTGGTCCGTGTTGTCTTTCGAATAATATTATATGGATTTATGAAGTAAGTGGTGTGTTGTTACGAAGGTCATCTCATGACCAATGATAGGTCAAATATGATTGGCTATCGTGATTTATATATGTGTTAGTGTGAGTTAGCTTATAGGTCACCGTGTGACCAATGACAAACTGCGGTGTTATTTTTAATATGGCTAGTATGTGTAGTTATGCAAGTTAGCTTGTCCTAGTCACAAGCTATCTTTAATGGTGATTGTGTACCATGATCGGTAACAGAAAGTGTTTAAGTAAGCATCGTGGTTTGAGCTAGCCGAGTGTGGTGGTCCGGCGCCTATTACGGAATGCCTCTCTAGTCGGGTACCCCAGGTTCTTTGTGAGCCAGGCACGTGTGTTTGTTGTGCTCGGGGTTTTATCCCGGTACTTGTGTTGTACCGTTGAGGTCTGTGTCGTCTTCCTGGACACCCTCACTCCTGAGTTTGAGTTGTACGTCCGGCTGAGGGAAAGACGGCAGTGGGGCAGCGACTTCCCAGAGTTTGTTCTTTTGTCGCTTGTAGCGCGCTCGTAGTTGGGGGTACGGACACCAGTAGTCGACACTGGTCCCCAGCTAGTCCTGTTTTCCAGTGCCTCACTTTAGAGTGCTCCGGCCAGAGACTCTAGAGGTGCCAGGCATGGGCCTGCAGTTGTGTGTCTGCAGGTGTGGTGTTGGGTGGTCTCCACAGTTGTTTGACTTCTTCCTAGTGGAGCGGCAGTTGGACCTTTCGTCCGTGACTGCGAGGCTGAGAGGTAGTTCTTGTGTTGTGTTGTCCGGGTTGGAATTGGCATGATCAGCCAGTAGTAGTTCCCGTGTGGTGGCGCTGTTCTTTCTGACTCGTGCTTAGTAGCTCCAGTTGTAGTTGTGGTGTTTATCACCTACTTGTACCCTTGTTCTGGTGTTTGTGTTGTGGTACCTCAGAGTAGCAGGTACTTGTTCCCTTCGTGGGTTACTTTGTAGTTTTGTGGTGGTACATTGTGTACCAACCTTTCCGGGTACTTGTGTGTTGTGGAGGTCTTGTGGTTTGACCTGCCACTTGTTGTATCCTAACTGTTTTAGGTAAATCTTTGTTTATAATTTATTGTGGATTAGTTTGTGATTATTAATTATGTTACCTTATGGGTTATTTGCCGATGAGGCTTATGGCCTAGGCATATTGTGGTTTAGTTGAGCTATGTTCCGTGGAGGCCGTGTGAGACCTTCCACAGTTTGAGTTTTACCCTTCTTGGATATAATTCCAATTATAGTTTTAGTGTGTTATGGATTGGCTTCGTGTTAACCAGTTCCATTACCTTTGAATAGTTCTGTTGTAAAGTGGTTTGGAGTATAAAGGATCAGCTCTTTGTTAGCAGTCCTATTACTCAAGTGTTTGAGGTTCGCCTGTGAAGCTTGTAGCTGGGCAGTGACTTGCCTGTGTGGCTTATAGTTTAGGCAACCCGTTGTTGTAGCAGTGTGCCAGTGAGACTGTGGTTTAGGCACTTTGGTGGTTGGCTGACTAATGATATTATGTTAGTCCTGTAGTCCTACTTTTCTTCTGAGGACTTTATGTTTATTATCATGAGCATGGTGAATTGTTATTTATTTAATGATGTGAGCATGAAATGGTTTGGCTATAGTTGTTGCCAGTGAGACCCATTGGGGTCGAGGTGTCTGTGGTTACAGTGTTGTTTTGGGTACCCTACTGAGCCAGTGACTTGTGAGGCTCACTCTCCTACAGTTCTTTTTAGGGCTTGCCGAGTGTTTGGCTTGCAGCGGCGTTGTGTCAGACTTGTACCACCAGTATTTAGTAGTTAGTGTTGTGTGAGCTTGTGCTCTCTCGGGGTATGCCCGGTATTTGTACTCTTTTAATTGGACATGTATTATGTAATGGGACAGTTGTACAATTTGTGAATATATATAAGCACATGTACTTTCTGTGTCTTATATTATTGTGGTTTGTCTTTTTTATACTCTTACTGGACTCGTGTGTGAGATATCCCTTGCGACACTTCGGTGCGTTCGCGGGAGGCGGATCTGGATATGGAGCCTTAATGGGCATAAACCCCGGTCCGTCACAAGTTACCTTGCTGAAGAGTTCGGAATTGCTCTCTTTTACTTGCTGCACTTGGATCGGAAAGAATGTATCGTTAAATACATCAAGAAACTCCGGCCAAGTGATAGCTTCTTCCGTCCTGCCAGCAAAAGTGGTTTGCATCTTTAATCGCCACCATTCCAAGGCAAAACCTCTCAACTGGTAAGCAGCTAATACCACTCTATCCGCTGCCGGACACCTCATAGTCGCAAAACTCTCTCAATTTCATGAACCCAATGCTCAGCTGTATCTGGATTCGGCCCTCCTGAATAAGTAGGTGGCTGCAATCTCAGAACTTTTCAACCTGCAACACTGGTTCTTCCGCTAACAACACTGGTGGTGGCACATGAGCTACAAAAGGTACCTCCCTCTCGGCGGAACTGGAGCAACAGGTACAGCCTCTCCATCCCCAGGTGGCACTGCAACCGGTGGTACTGGCGCCTGCTAATCCATTCTTGCCCGAATATCCGTGAGGCTCTCCCAAATCCTTTCTATCATACGCTGGGTGCTTTCCTCCGGATCATCTCCTCCACCACCCCAATCTCTCCTATCAGCCATTTCAGAATTTTCTACATACACAAAAACCAGACAAAAATCAAACCATGAATGATCAAAAACCAGGGTCCCTACCAGCAGTGTAAAATGACAAAATAAGGCTATGTATCCTTTTAATTCCCTTATATTAACACGGACCTTGCTCTGATACCAACTGTGACGGATCGCCTCGGCCAAGCCCGTTAAATCGATAACGTACTTGATCCGAGTCCGCCTCCCGCGAACGGGCTGAAGCCTCGCAAGGGATACCAAACCACAGTCCGTGTAAACATAAAGGAACACACCACATTTCATATATATTTCACAAGTTTACATAGACAAATTTTCACAAAAACTAAAAGAAGTACAAGAGCCTGGGGCATACCCCGAGGTACAACTGAAGAAAGTAAACAACTACAGAACTACACTGCTGAAACTACTCTGCTGGAGGTGCTGACCCTGCACCGCTACGACGCGCCCGGAACTGGACGTCGAACGAGAGACGTCCCCCTCGCTCTCACCTGTGGGGGTAGGGGTGAGCCTCTCTAGTCACTGGCTCAGTAGGAACTCCCCCAAAACCGAACGAAACAAACACCACGAGTACGAATAGTAAACAGCACCAACAATTAATTAACAACTAAGCAGGTAAGTAAAGCTGTAAAAGTACTCACCGTCTGTCGACTACGAGAACAACAATAATAATTAAACGGCAAACCAGTACAGGTGTACAAGCTAAAGTAGAGACAGCCACACGAGCCACGTAAACTGTTCGCGACACCAGAAACTGACTCGGACAACTAACACAGGTCTACCTCTCAGTCTCGCAGCCACGGACGAAAGTCCAGCTGCCGCTCCACGTAAAAAGGTCAAGCAACTGTGGAGACCAACTAAACCCACAACCTGTAGACCACATGGTCACAGGCCCATGCCTGGCACCTCCAGAGACCCTGGCCTGGGCTCGCTAGAGTGAGGCACTGGAAAAGGACTAGCTGGGGACCAGTGTCGACTACTAGTGTCCGTACCCCCAACTACGAGCGCGCTACAAGTGACTAAAAACAAACACAAGTGTCACTGTCCCACTGTCGTCTTTCCCTCAACCGGACGTACAACTCTAACACAAGAGTGAGGGTGTCCAGGTCAGACGACACAGACCTCGACGGTACAGCACAAGTACCGAGACAAAGCCCCGAGCTAACAGCCTGGCTCACAAAGAACCTGGGGCACCCAACTGGAGAGGTAACCACGGTAGGCGTCGTACTACTCGCCACGTACACAGAACCACGTGCACGTCATGCACAAACCACGTGAAACCTCACGTAAACCACAAGTAACACTGGTCCACTACACGTGAACCCAACTGACTCGCGTACACAACGTGTAGTCACCGAAGTAAACAACTAACAGCATACCTCGTATGCTAAACACGTAAACCAAGTGCACTCAGTGCACCTCATGCGTCAACACACATGCATTATCGATAATTATTGTACTTAGTTATTTCTGCTCAATTAGAAGTAGGCGGCCACATCGATTGCCGCTTACTGGAGTCAACGGCAAGGTTCCTGGCGTTAACCTCCTGGCTGAGGACCTTGGCGGCAAGCGATGTTGACGCCAAGTTCTCCGGCCATAAACCCTGCAGAAACCCTAATCCGGCCCTGCGGGTTTTCTAACTGTTCTAACTACTGAAAACATGCAAATGCGATTCCTCTAGCATGCTAGAACCCAATACAACCCGTTATACATGATTCGTACAGTAAACTACTCAAACCACCCATTATCTCGCTTGGTGCAACTCTATCCAAACATGGATTAACATGCTGGTTCAAGTGATTATGATGTGTTTTAATGTTCCTACGGAGCTACCAGGGTTCGTCCCCTACCTCAGAACGCGTTAGAATCTCTTGCAATCCCCCGTTCACGTCGAGCCCTCCGCGAGCTCCCACGCGAATTGCACCATGCCGTGACGTTTCCTCGCGCAATTAAGTGACGCCACGCGTTCTACAATCGTCCAACTACTCCTTGGTACCTGTTAGAAGCTTCAGAAACACCAGGGCGCGAAGCTGGGGCAAGAGGGAGAGAGAGTGAGCTGAGAAAGCTACCCTCGGGTGAGCCTTTAACCTGCAGAACTGTCAGGTTGGCGTCAACCCCCATGCCGCTAATAGCCACCGCCAGACTAACGTCCACAAAAGCTGCCGTCAAGTTCAAGAAGTCAACGTCCATGAGCCTGGACGCCAAAAGTCAACGGCCACACTCTGGCCGCCAACTCAGACAGGACAACAGCAGGTCCCGTTTCTTTTCAGGACCAACCCTGCTCTTCACCTGCTCAAGCCACGCATCCACACCTACATTCCACACAACGACTCACACTGGCCTCACAACGGCCGCCACAACCACAACACACACGATCCGCATGGATCCGAAGGCACGCGACGTTACATCTTTCCTCACCTCTGACGGCGTTCCAGCCACGCGGTCACTTCCCTCCGGTCCTCAGACCAGACCGTCACTGCCCCTTTTCACACAAGGGGAATTTACTGCTTTCCCTAATCCATTTTCCTCACAGAAGATGCCACTGCAAATTCTTCTTTACCTTATCCCTCCGGGGATACTTCCTTTACTGCTTTCCCTAATCCATTTTCCTCACAGGAAGATGCCACTGCAAATTCTTCTTTACCTTATCCCTCCGGGGATACTTCCTTTACTGCTTTCCCTAATCCATTCCCTCCACAAGGAATGTCGGTGTAAATTCTTCTTTGCCTTCCACTTCGAAGGACCCTTTATTTACTGCTTTTCCTAATTCCCCCCAGCGGGATCCTATTTTACTACCTCTCCGTTTGTAGATTCTTCTCCAGTCTTCCCTTTACGGAATTCTTCCTTTTCTATTGTAAATTCTTCTAATTTTGATGATAATAAACTAAGGGTAGATCAAAAGAGGTCCAAGGGTAGGAGAATTCCGCATCGGTATCTGGCAAGTCTAGCTCGTAGGTGCCAAGCGTGTCTAGCCATCCCCGAATTTATAGAGCACCCTGTGCAATTGCCAGATGTGGAATATGAGCAGTCAGCTCCTTTTATCGACGATGGGTTCGGGGTTTATGAGATCATGGATATTGATGACCCTATCAAAGAAGATGACGAGGAATTTGAGGGCGAGGCAGATGCTCTAGAAAGTGGCTTGAGGAGGTTTGATCACCATCGCCAGCTGTGCAAGAAATTACTAAGGAAATCAATCTGGGGACCGAGGAAGACCCTAAGATCGTCCTCGTCAGCGCCAATTTGTCACCTGCTGAAGAAGAGGCAATAGTGGAGGTTCTCAGAGAATACAAGGACATTTTCGCATGGAGCTATGAAGATATGCCAGGCTTAGATCCTAAATTGGTAGTGCACTATATTACTCTTAAGCTAGGCTCTGTTGCAGTTAAGCAACGGTTGAGACGTTTCCACCCGCAGATCGCTTTAAAAATGAAGGATGAAGTTGACAGGCTCCACAAGGCCAGATTTATTAAAGTCATACTTATCCTAATTGGGTGGCAAACATTGTCCCGGTTATCAAAAGGGATGGAAAAGTCAGGATTTGTATTGATTTTCGGGACCTCAACCGCGTGTGTCCGAAAGATGATTTCCCTCTGTCCCATCTTGATGTTCTTGTTGATAATACAGCTGGCTATGAGACTCTGTCCTTTATGGATGGTTTCTCAGGATACAATCAAATCAAGCTGGTTGAAGAAGATCAAGATAAGACTTTATTCACTACACCTTGGGGACTTACTGTTTTGTGGTCATGCCATTTGGGCTTAAAAACGCCGGAGCTACTTACCAAAGAGCTATGATGGCCATCTTCCATGACATGATCCACATTCTTTTAGAGGTGTATGTAGATGATTTGGTGGTAAAGTCAAGTCAGCAGTTGAGCATGCTGGGGTTTAGCCAAGGTTTTGCAAAGAACCAGAGAATACCAGTTAAAAATGAACCCCAAGAAGTGTGTATTTGGTGTGTCAGCAGGGAAGCTTTTAGGGTTTATAGTGAGCAAGAGAGGCATAGAGATCGATCCTGATAAAGCAAAGGCAATAAAAGAGATGCTTCCTCCCAAGAATTTAAAAGAAGTTCGAGGATTAATCGGGAGGTTGCAGTATATTCGCCGATTCATCTCCCAACATTCCCAAAGGTGTAGGCCCTTCTATGACCTCACCAAGCCGGGGTTTGAATTTTGCTGGAATGAGAGGTGCCAGGCAGCGTTTGATGAGCTTAAGGATTATTTGACTAATCCGCCTGTCATGAGACCGCCTACACCAGGCAAGCCTCTCATTCTATACATTTCTGTTCTAGAAGATTCTGTAGGAGCTGTTCTTGCGCAAGTGGACGAAAAAGGCAAAGAGAGAGCAGCTTACTACTTGTCCAAACTCCTTAACCCTTATGAACAGAAATATAATTTAATAAAAAGACCTGTGTCGGGCTTGTATGGGTAGTACAGAAGTTGAAGCACTACTTTCTTGCCCATACAGTGCATCTAATTGCTCGAATGAATCCAATCAAGTTCTTACTTCAGAAATTTGTCTTAACCGACCGATTAGCACGTTGGCAAAGCTTCCTTTCCCAATTTGAAATTACTTACATTCAACAAAAATCTGTCAAGGGCTGCGCTATATATATAGCCGAGCACCTTGCTCATCACCCATTGCCTCGAGTTGATCCGTCATTTCAGAACTCCCGGATGAAGAATTAATGTCTCTTAATCATTCCAATCCCATGTGGACATTATATTTGATGGAGCTCTAAATTCTTTTGGAACAGGCATTGGGGTAGCTCTATTGTCTCCAGAGGGTGTCACTATTTCGCGAGTTTGTAAATTGAATTTTCCTACCACCAACAATATCGCTGAATATGAAGCTTTGTTGGCTGGTTTGGAACGTGCCTGTTATTATGATGTGACACGTCTCTGGATTGTAGGTGATAGCCAATTGGTCCTCTGCCAAGTGCTCACCAAATGCCAAACTCTTGATCCTAAGCTCAAGCCATATCAAGAACTTGCTTCGGCTTATGCCAAGTTGTTTACCAAGCTTGTCTTTGTTCATGTTCCTCGTCACCAAAACCTTTTGGCTAACGCCCTTGCCACGGTTGGTGCGACTATGCACATGACTTATTCTGGTGACTTTGACAGCATTCAGATCGAACGCCGTCAAATTCCTTTCTACTTGGATCCCAGGTTCCTCTGGGTTAAGGAAGATCTGTTGATGAAAAAGGAAGCAAGGAGCAAATCAGAGATCATGTTAGTAGAGCTCGAAAAGAATTGGAAGACGAAGAAAACCGTGGTATTATGAGATAGCTGAATATTATAAAGATCAATCCTACCCTATGGAAGCCACCTCCGAAGAAAGGAAGGCCATCAGAGGATATCTCAGAAATACACGGTAATTGGAAATACGCTCTACAGGAGAAATTTCTCCGGTGTTTTGCTTCGCTGTTTAGATGAAGTTGAAGCTCCTAAGGTTGTCAAAGAGGCCATTCGGGTGTTTGTGGAGGCCATGTAAGCAGCCAGATGCTTGCTAAGAAGATTCTTAGGCAAGGCTTTTACTGGCCCCTCTAGAAGAGGACTGTTCTTTCTTTGTCCGCCGGTGTGTTAAATGCCAATTACACGCCGACAAAATTCATGCTCCTTCTTCTTCACTCCACCCGTTGTTCTCACCATGGCCTTTTGCTATGTGGGCTTTCGATATCATCGGCCCTCTTGGTGACCCTAATTCCCAAAACAAAGTCTTTTATTCTTACAGCAACAGAATATTTCACCAAGTGGGCGGAAGCCGAAGCATATGCAGAGGTTAAGGCCACAACCGTTTGCAGATTCATCATGAGGAACATCATCACCAGGTTTGGTATACCAGAGGCTATGATTACCGATAATGGACCACAGTTCATCTCTCAAGAACTCCGTGACCTCTGCAACAGGTATAAGATTGCATTGCATCATTCATCACCTTATTATCCGCAAGACAATGGCCAGGCAGAGGCCACGAACAAAACTCTCATTAAAATCATAAAGAAGACGTATGAGGTTAATAAATTTTTGGATTGGCCGGAAAAACTCGTGGAAGCTCTATGGGCTTACCGCACTTCAATCCGTACCCCCACAGGGCAGACACCATTTGCTCTCACTTACGGAATGGAGGCAGTAGTACCATATGAGATTCTTATTCCATCATTAAGAGTTCAGCTTGATAAGGAATTACCAATTGATGAGCGACGCGGGTCACTTCTTGCACAGTTGGAACTCTTAGATGAGAAGCGTTTGGTTGCCACCGAGCATACGAGAGCATACCAAATAAACTCACACGTTTTTACCAAAAGAGAGTCGTTGAGAGAAAATTCAAAGTCGGTGAGATGGTCGTTAAAAGAATTTTTGTAAAACCTGGTGGTCCCAGATCCAAGCTCCAACCGAATTGGGAAGGCCATATGTTAAAAGCCAAGCTTATTCAGGCAATGCTTATAAGCTAATTAATGCAGAGGGTGAGGAACTCTCTCACTCTTGGAATGGCCTTCATCTCAAAAAATACTATCCTTAGTTTATTACTATCTGAAAAGGAAAATTTTTGCATGGTATACGAGCCCCAAATTTGAAGGATGTTATGTTTAATTTCCATTACCTGTTCTTAATGTGTTAGTCAAGGAAGGCGATGTAGACACTGTTTTTCGCTCCCCTTTTGGGGGGGACGGAGAACAGTCTCCACAAAGATAACGTGTACGGATACACGTGAAAAAAAGGCAGTAAGACAAACAATGGCCCTTCGGGCGATGAAAGACAATAAAGCAATAAACCGTGATCGCCAGGTACTTTTCCTAAAAAGCACCAAAAGTAGGGACGGGTAGGAAAGGAGGTGTACCTTTCGCCCGTAGAGTGATCGCGTAGCGGGAAGATGTGCGTGGGCTCTTTCCTCCTCCTTCCACCGGCCGGCCGACGAAGGAGATTTAGCTCGGTACCTGGACAAGAGACAACAAGAGGATGAACGAACGGTCAAACGGCAGTGTAGTAAATGAAATAACGAAAGGTTGTAGAAAAAGCATCAAAAGAGGTGCGAACGCACCTTCTAAGAACTAAAATGCAAAACCCCTAGGTGGGCGAGAAAAGACATGCATGTGTGTGCGTGTACTGCCTAAAAGAACCTTAAACAAGGGGGGGGGGGGGGGAGGGAAGAGAGGGATGAGGCAAGGGTCGCTTCTAGATGGTCGAGACGATGGCGTCTCCACGTGGATGGATCGTAACGGTGGATCGACCGGCGATCCGGAGCATCGCGTACAGCACCACGGGATCTTCCAAACGATGGGGACGAAGGTCCGCAAGCGGAGACGTCGCACGTGCAGGGCTCCGCCGTCGGGGAGATGAAGACTCTCTCCTCTCTCTCTCTCTCTCTCCTCTCTCTCTCTCTCTCTCTCTCTCTCTCCTCTCTCTCTCTCTCTCTCTCTCTCTCTCTCTCTCTTCTCTCTCTCTCTCTCTCTCTCTCTCTCTCTCTAAGAAACCCTCTCTCTCTCTCTCTAAGAAACCCTCTCTCTCTCTCTCTAAAACCCTCACTC
>JACBKR010006654.1:0-11032 GCA_014218235.1 Colocasia esculenta
CAGCTCGAGTGTTTGCGTTGGCTCGTGAGGAATGCCGAGCAGCAGATCATGTCACGAAGGTACAGTTTTGTCTTAGTGTGCATGCTCGGGTTTGTTCGATACGGGTGCTACTCACCCGACTCGTTCATTTTTCTGAGCGTTTTGCTAGGCAGTTAGCTTTAGAGTCAGGGTTAGAGTCTGAGGATTTAGAAGTCCCTTTGTCTGTGCATACACCTGCGGGTACGGTATCGACTAGGGAAGTGTATTCCGTCTTACCCAGTGTGCATTGAGGATAGAGTCCTAGAAGGGTGTTTCTTCTTGCTTAAGATGAAAGACTATGATGCTATTCTTGGTCTGGATGGGCTAGAGGAGCACTATGCATTGGTAGATTGCCGTGGGAAGAATTGTTTTCCCCTCCGCATTCCTGTGAGGATGAATTTTTCATCCTTTGCCGAGGAACTTAGCAGGAAAGTTTCGTCATCTCGGCGATGAGGCAATGAGAATGGTGAACAAGGGTTTGTGACGCTTTCTTGCCAGTGTGGTTTTAATACTAAACCATGGCTGATGAGTCACTTACTCTTGCCAAATAGATGTAGTGCAGGATTTTCCAGATGTCTTTCCTGATGATTTATCTGGATTGCCACCAGCTAGAGAGATAGAGTTCACTCTAGAGTTGCTTCCAGCATCGCTCCTATCTCGAAGGCACCTTATCGGATGGCACCTGCGGAATTAGTGAGTTAAGAAGCATTGCAGGATTTGTTAGATAAGGGATTTATTCGCCCTAGCGTTTCCCCTTGGGCGCACCTGTCTTATTCGTGAAGAAGAGGATGGGTCACTTCGGTCGGTTATGCATTGATTATAGAAAGCTAAACCAGGTGACGGTAAAGAACAGGTATCCCTTACCTCGGATTGATGATTTGTTTGACCAGCTACAGAATGCATCGGTCTTTTCTAAGATTGATTTGCGTTCTGGCTATCATCAGTTGAGGATTAGGAGTGAGGACGTGTCCAAGACGGCATTTAGAACCCGTTATGGACATTATGAGTTTTTGGTCCTCCGTTTGGTCTAACCAACGCCCCTGCAGCGTTCATGGATCTCATGAACAGGGTGTTTAGACCTATCTAGATAGTTTTGTTGTAGTCTTCATTGATGACGTGCGGTCTACTCTCCATGAGGCCACACATCGTCAGCATTTGAGATAGTGTTAGAGGTTCTCCGTGAGCACAAGCTGTATGCAAAATTCAGCAAGTGCGTTTTGGATGCGCGAGGTTCATTTCCTCGGCATGTTATCTCTGTGCTGGTGTAGCAGTGGACCCAGCGAAAGTCCAAGCTGTTATGGATTGGGAGAGTCCAAGACTCCTTCGGAGATTCGGAGTTTTCTTGGTCTGGCGGGTTACTATCGGCGTTTTATTGAGGGATTTTCATCCATCGCCGCTCCATTGACTCAGCTGACCAGGAAGGGAGTGAAGTTTGTCTGGTCCGAGGAGTGTGAGAGTAGTTTTCATTATTGAAGACTAAACTCACATCGGCCCTGTGTTAGTTCTACCGAGTGGTGTAGAGATTTTGCTATCTACACGGATGCATCTCGGATTGGTCTTGGCTGTGTGTTGATGCAGCAAGGAAGGGTAGTAGCATATGCTTCGAGACAATTGAAGGAGCATGAGCGAAAACTATCCAACTCATGATCTTGAGCTTGCGGCAGTGGTTCATGCACTGAAGATCTGAGGCACTATCTTTATGGTGTCAGATTTGAGGTGTTCACTGATCACAAGAGCCTAAAGTATCTTTTCTCCCAAAAAGAATTAAACCTTAGGCAGAGAAGATGGATTGAGTTCCTGAAGGGACTTGACTTCGATCTCCAGTATCATCCTGGAAGGCGAATGTCGTAGCAGATGCCCTTAGTAGAAGAGGTCGTCTCTCCAGCAGGACTGGAAGATGTTGGAGGATGCAGCGTGTTCGATACCGAGTTGGAGCCATTTTTATGCCGAGCTTTTGTGGCTCAGCTGTCCATTAGGTCATCGTGTTAGATGAGTGATAGAGCATCAGAAAGCCGACCCTAGACTCAAGAGTTAGTGGGCAAAGCGGGTATTGCTCGTGATGAGGATGGTGTGATTAGATTCCATCATCGTGTCTGTGTTCCAGATGTTGTAGATGTTCGTGAGCATGTTTTAGCAGAAGCTCATAGATCTAGATTCTCTATTCATCCGGTAACCTAAGATGTACCAGGATTTAAAGAGATCGTTTTGGTGGTCTGGCATGAAGAAGGATGTAGCCGAGTTTGTGTCTAGATGTCTAGTATGCCCAAAGTGAAGGCCGAGCGGCAGCGACCATCTGGTCTTATGCAGAAGATGAGATCCCAGTTTGGAAGTGGGAAGCTGTCACTATGGATTTTGTTACGGGTTGCCTCGATCTAGACGAGGTAATGACTCGATTTGGGTAGTGGTAGATCGATTCTCGAAGACTGCGCATTTCTTGCCTATGAAGAAGAAGCAGTCAGTAGAGAGTTTAGCTAGACTGTATGTTAGTAGTATTATTAGATTGCATGGAGTACCGAAGTCTATTATTTCGGATCGAGATCCGAGATTTACTTCGAGGCTATGGAAGGGTCTTCAGGATGCGTTAGGTTCGGAGCTGAAGCTCAGTTCAGCATTTCATCCCCAGACAGATGGACAGTCCGAGAGGACTATCCAGACGCTTGAGGATATGTTGAGGGCTTGTGCTGGATTGGAAGGATGATTGGGAGCGCCATTTACCTCTAGTGGAGTTTGCATATAACAACAGTTTTCATGCGAGTATTGGCATGGCTCCATTTGAGGCTTTATTAGGTAGGCCTTGCAGATCTCCTTTATGTTGGGAGAGACCGGTGATAGGCAGTTGATCGGTCCGGAGTTAGTTCAGGAGACTTCGGATAAGGTCCAGCTCATTAGGAAGAGACTTGTTGCGGCACAGGATAGGCAGAAGAGTTATGCCGACAACAGAGAAAGGATCTAGAGTTCGAGGTAGGTGAGCATGTCTTTTTGAAGATTTTCGCCTACGCGAGGTGTAGTTAGATTTGGCAGGCATAGTAAGTTGAGCCCTAGGTTCATTGGCCCGTATGAGATTCTCCGACGATTGGGCAACGTGGCATAGAGCTAGCTTTACCTCCAGCTTTGGCTAGCGTTCATCCTGTTTTTCACGTATCTATGCTCAGGAAGTATGTCAGAGATCCGTCTCATGTTATTAGCCATGAGCCAGTGGAGATCCAGCCAGATCTTTCTTATGTAGAGCAACGGTAGCTATTCTTGATCGAAGGTTCAACATCTCCGAACAAGAGCATTGCGTCAGTAAAGGTCTTATGGCGTAACTTCTCGCGAGAGGAGGCTACTTGGAGCTTGAGGATGCAATGAAAAAAATATCCTCAGTTGTTTGAGTAGTGTCAGTCTAACTTCGAGGACGAAGTTTCTTAAGGGGAGAGGGTGTAAGGCCCTTGATTTTCACCTTGTTCGTTAGTATATATATGTGTGTATAAGTGTATACTATTGATGTATGATTATTGTGTATAAGTATTTATTGATATAAATTGTATGAATTAGTATTATTGAAAGTACATAGTATATTCAAGTACATATTGTATGTATATTATATATATATATATATATATATATATATATATATATATAGTTTGTGTATAGTATTATAAATTTTGCATAATTAAAGTGAGTTTTGTCGCCAGTCGGCGTCCACATCGGCTGACGCTGACCATGGGTAGGCGGCAATATCGATGGACGCCCATTTTTGGATAGGCGACCATGGATATGGACGCCAATATCCCAGATCTGTTACGTTTTCAGATCCGGAAACGCCTCCGGAAATTTAGCCTCTTGTTTGGGAAACCCTTCCCAACGGCTCTGAGACTGCCCTTTACCGATCCGACCCCCAACCCTTTATAATATCCAATTTCGGCCAGATCCATCCCTTTGGCTCTTGGGTCAAAAACCTATCTTTTCTGTGCAAAACCCTAACTTGAACCTGAAAGATCCGACTTCGGGAGTTTTGTCTGGCGATCTACATCAACTGGCGTCGACCTTGAACATCCGGGAACGACTCCCCACGCTGGTGTGCTGTGAAGATCATCAGAAGATCCGAAGAAGGAGGGATTTGGAGACTCTTTGGCACAGGCCGAGGAGGGCTTCTCCGGCTTAAATCGTCGTTGATAGATTTTACAGAAGGCAAGTACCCCATACACATTAACCCTACATGTGTCTAGTATGTCCCGGATTTTTCTCAGATTTTCTCGTGTCCTGGAACCCCCTTTCAAGTGAATTATTGGCTTTCAGTCTGTGTTCTGCAGACAGGATATTAACGGCAAGATCCCTTGCCGCTAATATCATGTGTTGGCGGCATCATCTATGCCGTTAACCATAGACGGCCACCCCTTGCCGTCGAGTTCTTCGACTGCAACAGTGAGCAAGTCTGTCCTTATATGAACTAATTTTCGAGTTTTTCCGCATGAGGATATACGGTAAATTTTATAATATGTAAATATATTTCGGATGTACTGTAGTTATGTGCATTTTTTTAAAATTTCCACTAATTATTAGAATTTTGGAATATGTACCAATAGAATGTTAATCTTGGAAAATGTCGTTTATGAAATATGTGTAGAAATTAACTGCCATAGATTTTCTGTACATTGTTCATATATCTGGTGCATGATAAAAATTTTGAGTAATTTATATCATCTGTGTAATTTATTAAATTTCCTGAACCGAAAAATAGCTAATATGTCTACTCAAGTAGAAAAGTTAAGAATCATACGAACTAGTTAAATCCCTGAAATTTGTGATAAAATTGTACTGTCAGTATTCAGGTATGAAATAAATTATGAACCCGAATAATGAAAAATTGTATCAGTTTGACTATTTTTACAGTTGATATCATCACTGTTAGAATTTTCAGAAAATATGGGTAACTCAGAAAAATGCGACTTTGGTATGCATGATGATTAAACTGTGATGGATTTCTGGTTAAATTTCTGTACTGAACAGATGACAGTAGCTATATAAACTGTTTTATGTTAGATATTAATAATTAATACATGCTAATATGATAAATGTTTAATTCTGCAAAAAATTTCAGCATGATTAGGATTGTTGTAAAATCTGATTAATACTGAAAACAGTAGTACCATGCTAGGTAATACTGAAGAATGAAAATGTGTGAACATGAGATGAATGTGTGATTATTTTGTGTTTAGAATGTGTTGAAATTGAGAAAATGTATTAATGTGCCAATGTGGACACTGCTACCTTAGAGGGCTGTGGAACTGTACTGTGGTAAAGTCCCCACGGGAAAGTTCAAAGTGTGTGATGTCCCATGGGCATTGGGATTAAATCCTGGAGGCGAACAAGTATCGCTGGTTAGGGTGGAGAGTGTTTCTCCCGGTTCTGCGCAGTAACTAAGATTATCACCGGAATGCCTAGGTGATTGATATGTGATGTGATTAGTGTGTGTCCTTCTAATGTGGTTTGGGCTATGTGTCACGGCATTAAGTGAAAGTGAAAATGCGTTTAAGTGAAAGAAATTGTGTAAATTGTGAACCTGTGTAAGTGAATATGTGTTCCTAAAATTTTTATAAAGCATGCAAAATGATAAGTTCTTGTGAATGTGACATGATAGTAGTAAAACACGCAAGCTTCTCACTAAAATAAATGTGTTAACCATGTGTACAATTGTCTTAGAATCCATGTTAAATTAGTGTTATGAAATGTGTAAATATTGTGTAAAATGATCAACATGTGGCTTATGAATGAAATCAGTTAGCATAGTGAAAAATGTAGAAAGCATGTGATAGGATTTGCTTATTGTATATAAAAACCATTTTCCTCTGGAAAATGTGTAGAAATCATGAATAGACTTTTGTTTGAGAATTGTCACTTCCATGCATTATGTGTAAATGATCGCTTAAGAGTATGGATATTACTTGATACATGTAGTTTAGTGTGCTGGTGTACTTGTTGAGTTCTTTTGAACTCATTCTTGCTTCGGCGTACAGGTGCAGACGTTTCTACTTCTTCCGAGGAGATCGTTAGGAGCGACTCGGAGCGAGAGTAGGAGATATTGTTGTGGAGTTAGCATTTGAAATTTTCATTTCTTCATAGTATGTAATAAAGACTCTGCGTAGTCTCTTGTGGACAATGTATTTATTTCATTTCAATCATGGAAAATTAGCCTCTTTCTTCTATACGGACTGTGAATAGAATGTGGATGATGGAATAAAATTTCTTTTCAGTTCTTTAAATTCCGCTGTCATGAGATATATTATATTTGTGTATGTTTCAGCCTATCGTACTAGTGTTGGGTAAATGTCCCACTGTAGTGATACCTTTTATATCGACGTGGGTTGGTGGAACCGTACCGATATGAGAGGGTCGTTACCAGGAGTGAATTTTGTTTGGTCCGAGAAAGTGTGAGAGTAGTTTCAATTGTTGAAGGCTAAGCTCATGTCAGCTCCGGTGTTAGTCTTGTCGAGCGGTGTAGAGGGTTTGCTATCTACACAGATGCGTCTCAGATGGCTTAGGCTATATGCTAATGCAGCAAGGAAGGGGTAGTGGCTTATGCTTCTCGTCAGTTGAAGGAGCATGAGAAGAACTATCCGACCCATGATTTGGAACTCGCAGCAGTGGTTTATGCACTAAAGATCTGGAGGCACTATCTTTTGGTGTTAGATTTGAGGTGTTTACGACCACAAGAGCTTGAGGTATCTTTTCTCCCAAAGGAATTAAACTTGAGGCAGAGAGATGGACTGAGTTCTTGAAGGACTATGACTTCGACCTTCAGTATCACCCTGGAAAGGCGAATGTCGTAGCGGATGCTCTGAGTAGAAAGAGGCCATTTCTCAGCAGGAATGGAAGATGTTGGAGGATGCGGCTTGCGCGTTGACTGAGTTAGAGCCATCGTTATGTCAGGCTATGTAGCTCAGTTATCCCTTAGATCCTCAGTATTGGAGGAGGTAATCGAGCCACAGAAAGCCGACCCTAGACTCCTAGAGTTAGTGGGCAGGCGGGCATGCTCGTGATGAGGATGGTGTGATTAGATTCCATCACCGATGTGCGTTCCTGACTTGGTAGATGTCCGTGAGCATGTGTTTGTAGAAGCTCATAGGTCGAGATTCTCTATTCATCCGGGTAACACTAAGATGTACCAGGATTTGAAGAGATCTTTTTGGTGGTCCGGCATGAAGAATGATGTAGCGGATTATGTGTCTAGGTGTTTGGGTATCAGCAAGTAAAGCCGAGCGCAGCGACCACTTGCCTTATGCGAAGATGGAGATCCCTGTATGGAAGGGGGAAGCTGTCACTATGGATTTTGTTTGGGGTTTGCCTCGGTCTAGACGGGGTAATGACTCGGTTTGGGTAGCGTAGATAGATTCTCGAAGATGCGCATTTCTTGCCTATGAAGAAGAAGCAGTCAGTTGAGAGCTTAGCTAGATTGTATGTTAGTAGTGTGGTTAGATTGCATGGTGTGCCGAAGTCGATCGATCCGAGATTTACTTCGAGGCGTGGAAGGGTCTTCAGGATGCTTTTGGTTCGGAGCTGAAGCTCAGTTCGGCGTTCATCCCCAGACAGATGGACAGTCTGAGAGGACTATCCAGACGCTAGAGGATATGATGAGGGCGGTGTGTACTGGATTAGAAGGATGATAGGGAGCATCATTTACCTAGTGGAGTTCGCATACAACAATAGTTTTCACGCGAGTATTGGTATGGCTCATTTGAGGCGTTGTATGGTAGGCCTTGCAGATCTCGTTTATGTTGGGAGGAGACCGGTGATTGGTAGCTGATCGGTCCGGAGTTAGTTCAGGAGACTTCGGATAAGATCCAGCTTATCAGGAAGAGGCTTGTTGCGGCTCAGGATAGGCAGAAGAGCTATGCCGACAACAGGAGGCAGGATTTGGAGTTCGAGGTGGGTGATCATGTCTTCTTGAAGATATCGCCTACTCGTGGTGTGGTCAGATTTGGCAGGCATAGTAAGCTAAGCCCTAGATTCATTGGCCCGTATGAGATTCTCAGATGATTGGGCAACATGGCTTATGAGCTAGCTTTACCCCCACTTTGGCTAGTGTTCACCCCATTTTCCACGTATCTATGCTCAGGAAGTATGTCCGAGATCCATCTCATGTGATTAGTCATGATCCAGTGGAGATTCAGCCAGATTTGTCGTATGTGGAGCAACCAGTAGCTATTCTTGACCGGAAGGTTCAGCATCTCCGGAACAAGGGTATTGTGTCGGTGAAAGTTCTATGGCGGAACTTCTCATGAGAGGAGGCTACTTGGGAGCTTGAGGATGCGATGAAGAAGAAGTATCCCCGTTTGTTTGAGTAGTTTTGTTTAAACTTCGAGGACGAAGTTCTTTAAGGGGGAGAGGGTGTAAGGCCCTCGAATTTTGTTGCATTATTCTATTTCATGTAAATAATTCATGTTTGTGTATGCATAGATGTACATATCTACGTATGTATTAACTAGTTATACTTACGTGTGCATGTGTATAATTAGTTGTAAATAATGTATGAATTGCATGATGGTATTATGTGCATGATGGTATATATATGGCATGTATATATGTATATGTGAGGCATGGTTTCTGCATGTTTTAGGTTCTGGCCGAAGGACCCCATTGGCGTCCACATGGATGGACGTCCATGCTGAGTCAGCGTCCACTTCGATGGACGCCAATACTTAAGCCAACCTCCATGGATGTGGACATTAAGATTTCTGACCTGCATGCATTGCAGACCCCGAAATCCTGGAAGAAGGAAGCTCAGCCATTGGGGAGCTGTCCCCAACGGCTCTGAGCCCTTCCCATCACCACTCTGGGGTTCCCCATACCCCTTTGCTTTAAACCAAGCTCCTCCTGCACCAGAAAGAGCTCTCTTTGGCTCTTTGCAAACAGGAGAGAAAACCCTAGCAAGCTGTGAGAAAAGTGGACTTTGCAAGCTCGGATCCATCAGTGTGAAGGTGTTTCGGTGTTCTACTGCAACAAGGAGGTAGCTGGAACATCGAGGAAGAGTTCCCTGACCTTGGCTTGCTGAGAAGACTGATCAAGAACCCGGAGGAAGACGTTTCTGGAGGCTTCTTGGGACTGCCAAGGAGAGCTTCTACGAACCCTAGATCCCTTTGAAGAATTTTCAGAGGCAAGTAACCTACACACATCGTCCCTGTAGATGTCTAGTAGGGTTTTCTTATTTTTACACATTTTTCTCGTGTCCTAGATCCCCATTCATCTTGTGTTTGGAGCTCGGGTCTGCAATCTTGCAGAGACCTGAACTTGACGGCAAGATCCCTGTCGTCAAGATCTTCATTAACGGCCACGATGTTGCCGTTAAGCTCCATTAACGGCCCGAGTATGCCGTTAAGTTCGTCAGGACAGAACAGTGAGCTGTTCTCTCCCTCTATATGACTATTTTCGATGTGTTTTCGCGATGAGGAAATAATGTAACTCCTATATGCTATGTACCCTAGTTAATGTGGTTTGTGGGAGAATGATTTTGCATATTTTGTGGATGGTAGAGTTTATTAGTTTATTGAATGCATGTGGAAGAAATAGCCATGTATGTTTCCCCCACTATTCTAATGATCTGTGGGAAATTGGATGCCCTAATTTGTTAGACCATGAGAGGGTGATTCAGTTTGTGCTTTGAATTTCTGGGAATTTCTCCATGCTCACATGATTTACTGAAATTTCTGAATGGAATTAGAAAACATGCGTAGGTCTTGTAAAATCTCCTGTAAATTGTGTCTTGTGTAATAAACCCGGGAAAAAATTCCTGTGTGTGGTGTATGTTGGGTTCAGGGCTACGAACTGTTAAACTGAATATTCAAGTGGTGTGCCATGATAAATTGAATTTCGAATGATATGAGATTGATATCTATTTTTCTGTAATTGCATTATGAGTCAGAAAAACGTAAAATTTTGCACGTGAGGTCATAAACCTGTAATCAACATGTGGTTAAATTTTCAGGCTGTTTGGACAACTGTAGAACGCAATATGAAACTTCCATGCGAAAATATGTGAATAATGCATGCTATTGTGAAAATGATTTGAAATGCGTGTGCAATCTGATTTATGCAATTTAATGAATGTGTAATCTCTGTCATCTATAGTATCATGCTAGGAAAACAGAGCCATGTGTGTGAAGGAGAGAATGAAAAGATGTGTGTGCGCCATGTGTAAATATGTGTGTAAAAATCGGTATGTGTAATGTGTAAGACGGTGCCAAGTGTGACACTGCTTCCATAGAGGGCTGTGGAACCATATAATGGAAAAGTCCCCATGAGACGGCTCAATGTGTTAAGATCCTAAGGGCATTAGGATGAAATCATGGAGGTGGGCAAGTACCACTAGTTAGGGTGGAGGCTTGTTCTCCCGGTCTGCGCAGTCCAAGACTCGTCACTATATTGCCTAGGTGGCGTCTATGTGTATGTGATGTGTATGTGTCCTTCTAATGGTGGTTTGGACTATGTGTCACGGCACTAAAGTGTAAAATGTGAAAATGTGAATGTGATCATGTGTATATTGTGTGGTGTGAATATGTGTAAATGTGAAACGTGTGAAAAGTAAACTATGAGAATGAGGAAATGTGCAACCATGTGACAAAATGTATTAGATGATGAAATGGTGATCCATGATATGTTAATGTAAACTCTATCCTTGACCACATATAAAATTTACAGCATGCAATTATATCCAGAAGTCCGGTAAATGTGTCACAAAGATCAAAACATCAATCAATCAAAACTGATGAACTTGGTGGCACAAGGGTTGCCGCCAACCGGGAACGAAACAAGATGTTACTGTTGGCCCTGAAGAGTTATGCGGAAATACACAATACGGTAATCTAGAAGGGGGGGGTTGAATAGATTACGGCAATTTTAAACTATTGATGGCTTCTTTTCAATGCTACATCGATCTTAATGAAATTTGATTCAAATTCGATTAAGTATGAGACCGCTTGAGTTGATCTAAAAGTGAACAGGGAATCAAACGTGCGTATGAACACCGTGCCTACCAATC
>JACBKR010006655.1:0-11065 GCA_014218235.1 Colocasia esculenta
CAGCAATGCCAAAACCGATACCATCTTGCTGTTATCGCGACAAGGCCATGGACCGCCTTCTGATCACGACTCCAACGATATGTCGCGAAAGAACCCTGTCGCGACGGGTCGGCCTTCGCTACCTGGTCGCGACAGCAGGGTCCGTCGCCTTCTCAGGCGAAAACCCTAATCCGGGAACCATCTCCGATTTTCCATGCAAACCACCCTAAACATGATTTCACCCGGTTTTCATGCTCATTTCACCTCCTAGACATGGTATCTACTGTTTTTTAAGCGGTAAACAAGCTAACATGCATCCACGCAATCAACATGGTGGAATCTCCCTACCTTCACGAGAACGCGCAAACCGGCTACGGCACGACGTCTCCTCCGCTCCATACGACGTCCCCGCGTCGAGAGCGCATCGAACACCTCGCCGAAACGCCGAATCGCCCACGAAACCGCAGAAACTTCTCTCCTGGGTCGAGCAAGCTTGCGAAAGCTTTGTTCGGACAAACCTTTTTAAAACTGCACAGCGGTTGGGATCGCGACGTACCTTCCCATCGTGACCTTGTCGCGACCGATTAGGGCGTCGCCTTCCCATTCCCGACGTCAGCAAACTCCACTACATGCACGCACGCGGCGCACATGCAGACGTCGACCTCAGCAGTGGAAACCAGAACGTGACCCCTATTACTATCGCGTTCAGAACGCGTCCTACACCTCCGTCGCGTTCACATTCAGTGAACCAACGGGCACCACGGGCCTAACCTGCCGGCCCACTAAGCTCCACACAGCGCGCGGAAACCACAACCAAGGCCCAATGACCCCATATTGGTCATGAGCACCACACAAAACTAGTAAAAACAGATTTGAACTACCACTAATCAACAATCCGCGAAGATCCGAAAAACGCGCTACGTTACAGTTTCCTTTATATTTCTACAAACTTGTGAATGGTATCTCTTGCGAGGCTTCGGCTCATTCGCAGGAGGCGGAGTCGGGTCAAGCTCGTTATTAGGTTAACGGGTTTGAACGACGAGGACCGCTACACCTGCGGTTTACATCGAGGCTGTGGCAGGGTCTTCAGGAGGCTTTGGGTTCTCAGTTGAAGCTTAGTTCGACGTTTCACCCTCAGATAGACGGCCAGTTCTAGAGGACGATTCAGACGCTCGAGGACATGTTGAGAGCAAGTGTGCTTGATTGGAAGGGTGATTGCGAACGTCACCTACCTCTTGTGGAGTTCGCCTACAACAATAGTTTTCATGAGAGTATCGGCATGGCTCCATTCGAGGCTTTGTACAGTCGGCCCTATAGATGTCCTTTGTGCTGGGAAGAGACAGGTGATAGGCAGTTGGTTGGACCTGAGTTGGTGCAGGAAACATCGTATAAGATTCAGCTTATCAGGTAGAGATTGGTTGTAGCGCAAGATAGGTAGAAGAGCTACGCCGACAACAGAAGAAGGACTTAGAGTTTCGAGGTTGCGAGCATGTTTTCCTTAAAGTTTCACCTACTCGAGGCATGGTCAAGTTTGGTATGCATAACAAGTTGAGCTCGAGATTCACTGGCCCATTTGAGATTCTCAAGCGGATTGGCAGTGTGGCGTACGAGCTAGCTTTACCCCCAGCGCTCGCTAGTGTGCACCCTTTCTTCCACGTGTCTATGCTTAGGAAATACGTGCGAGATCCGTCACATGTTATTAGTCACGAGCCAGTGGAGATTCAGCCAGACTTGTCTTATGTAGAGCAACCAGTAGCTATCCTAGATCGAAAAGTTCAGCACCTCAGAAACAAGGCTACTGCATCCGTGAAGGTGTTGTGGAGAAATTTTTCACGGGAGGAGGCTACATGGGAGCTTGAGGAGGCCATGAGAAGCAATATCCCCATTTGTTTGTTAGTATTTATGTTCTAACTTCGAGGACGAAGTTTTCTTTTAGGGGGAGAAGGTGTAAGGCCCTCAATTTCTTTGTATTATATATGTCTCTGTTTTGATGTTTAAGTGTTTTGCCTTAAATCCCTCTTAACGTCAACATCCATTGATGTTAAGTGGTAGTTGACGGCCACACTTGTGTCGTTTACCCTGTGGCCAGAGGATCTAGATGTCAACATCGATTGACGCCTATTTTTAGTTGATGACAGCAATGTGGCCGTCTACTTCTTCGGCTGTATTTGGGATTCTAGATCTGAAACTGCCCCGATTTCTTCAGAATCCGTTTAGGAAATGTATCCCGAACGGTCAGGACTCTTAAGACCTAGGTTTACCCAGACTCTATTGTCTATATAACCTAAACATCTCAATTAGGGAAGGGCTTTGGTTCAGAGGAGAGACTTTCTAGGTTTCGGAAAGGAAAAGAGAGCTTTTGTGAGGGTTTGATCCACGATTGGAAGGCTCCATCGGCAGTTTTCTACGTTTAGAAGACTCTTCTGGAGGTGAAGGAGCTCTCCTAACTCTAGGGGATCGATTGCTGAAGCATGGGGATTAGATTAGGGTGAAGGACATCATCTCTTTGGCTTGTCCGAGGAGGCTTCATCGCCAAAAATTAGATCTTCAGAGTTTTTTTGAGAGGCAAGTAACTTAGGGGTTTCATCCCTAGACTTATCACCTAGAGTTTAGGTATTTTTCGGGATTTTTAACTCGTGTCCTAGACCCCCAAATTCTGTGATTTTCTGTGTATGGTCTACACTGTCTGCAGACAGGAGTTGATGCACCTTGTTGTCGCCAAGTTGTTGAGTTAACGGCAATCGATTGTGTCATTAACCCACCCTGACGGCAAGACCCTTGCCGCCAAGTTCATCTGGTTTTTACAGAACTGTGAATTTATATGTGTGATGTGATTTTCGAGATTTTTGGATATTTGTACATGTTATAAAATTTTTAGTTGGTCAGATATGGTCTTTAGGTCAAACCATGAATTTCTGTTGAATTTATGATCATGATTACATTTATATAATTTTTGTTATGGAAAAATATGCATGTCTTGACAGAGTTAAATTCGGATAAAAAGATTTGATGTATGATATTATTACAGGAAATTTTCATGAGTTTAGGGTTACTGTATACATGTTTTAGGACTACTAGATTCGACTGTTCACTATTCATCATGTCAGATTGATTATCTTATTAATTGCATGAGACCTCTGTTAAATGTTAAAAATAGAATTATTGTCATGAAAATTCTGAAAAAATAACCATATGATATGTTCCATGCGTAGAGTTTATGGTTCACATTTGGTCTATTTTGATATATGTAGGTACTATTTGTAATTGTAAAGATATTAAAGGTTATATTAAGCATGAATTCAAGAAATAGTGATTTCAGTGATTAGCAGCGTGTTTAGGTATTGTTATGCATGATTTAATACTGTTAGACAGCCATGATAGGTTATGTAAACTGAAGCATATGTGTTTGAATGGTATGCATGGGAATGGACCAAATAGTGCATATAAAATGATATAAATCATGTGATGAATTGAGATAATGTGATTAAGTGAATGTGGGCCGAAATTGACACTGCTACCATAGAAGGCTGTGGAGCCGTACTATAGAAAATTTTCTATGGGAAGGCTCAATGTGTATGACATATCCTGTGGGCATCAGGATGAAATCCTAGAGGTGGACAAGTACCACTGGTTAGGGTGGAGAGGGCTTCTCTGAGTTCTGCGCATTACCAAGATCTGTCACTATAATGCCTAGGTGATGGGTATGTGTTATGTGATATGTGTGTCCTTCTTTATGGTGCTTCGGACTATGTGTCACGGCAAATAATGTGTAAAGATGTGATATATGTGTAAATATGCAAAGTGTTCATGTGAAAGTGATGTGTTATAATGTGAAATAATGTGAAACCATATGATCATGTTATATTTATCTTAAAACAGCAAGAAAAATGTGTGATTATGTGATATAATAGCATGTGAAAAGTGATAGATATCATGTTAGGTTTGTTAGTAACCATGTGTTTAATTTCATGATCAAATTGTTTGGAAAATATGATATAAATGAATTGCAATTGATATCATGAATCAATCTAATGACCATGTGTATAAGCATGTTAACGGTTATTCATGTGTACTTGTCTATTTTGACATGAACCATGTGTAAGATTGCTCTTGTTGTTAAATTGGATAGCATGAATGTGATATGTGTAAGGATGTGCCAATGGTTACTTGTTGGGTTTTTGTGAAGACATACTTTCTTAACATATAGGTGAGACAGGTGTCCCCGTGCTTAAGGAGGACATTGTGAGGAGCGACTCCGAGCGAGAGGAGTGCAGAGCTTGTGGAGGACTATTTGTTAGCTTCTACTTTCTTTGACTAGTATGTGGACAATGATGTTATGTTATGGACTTGTATAATTATGGACTTGGTTTACTTTCATTGCTACTATATAGACTGTGAGATGTGTGAATGATGATGGAATAAGAATATCTTCCATTTCTTCTATACTTTCTTTTGTTATTTATGTACATCTCTACCTACTGTGTAGTGTTGGGTACATGTCCCACTATGATGGCGCACTTTATATCTGTCACGCCCTTGATTTTTAGCAGTGGAATTAATCGGGAACGCAATGAACAAGCATGCATTCAGAAGCCATAGACAATGACTAATATCAATAGGCCCATAATTCAATAATCAAAGCTCTATTCATAATAAATGAATAATACAATCCCCAATGTCAAAATAAGAACTCTCTACTTACTAGTCTTAGCTATCTCTCAAAGACAGATAAATTACAATGATGACCATTCTCTCATAGACAAACTAGAATAGAAATGACTCTCTAGGTATATTTTACCCTCGGTGCACAAGTCCCATCGTTAAACATACTCCTCATCTTCACTACCTGAAATGTTAGGAAGCAGGTATGAGCAAACTAGCCCAGTAGGATTTACACCTCAATGTGCGGGCAATGATATAAGTAATTAACATTTTAGTCAGGCAGGCACGAATATAAACAAGATGTTCTAATATGCATGATAAATCCAGTGAAAACATAATTAGCAATGTGTTCAAGAGATGTCCAATGAATTCGAGATATTATATGAGAAGGACGATCAAGTAAAAGAGATTATCAGGCTAGAAAGTATATTGCATATACAGGGAGTATTTACATTTGGAGTAATAAACATGGGCAACATTTCAAGAAGGTCAGGATAACTCATATGTCAATATCACTGAAGAGGGAACAGTCAGGATAGTACAAGAAGTTCTTTCATGCAAGAAAATCACTAGAGTATCATTCAAGAGACCAAGATAGAACTGGGAAGTGCAAGCACGTAGGACAATTCACTAGCAAGCATTTTTAGTAACCCGTTTTTGGGCACTCCACAGAATGTACTTTTTTATATCATGCAGGGTCTATTGGTGCATCAAGCAAGTACGTCCCTCTACCACTCAGATTAAGGACCAGCACGCAGTAGCGAGTAACAAGTCAAGTCAAGCAAGTAATCACATGTAACAAGTACGTGCCATGCCAGCACCAATCATGATTCCGCACCACGCTAGGCACATGACTTTGTTAGGGGATCAGCCTAATCAACTCCTGGGGTAACAAACATCTTTGGGAAATTGAACAATCAACACCTTGGGGTAAACAAACTTTGTCGGGGGCGAATCCGACAATCACACCCATAGGTAACAAGACTTTGCCAGAATCTCCAGGACCAGATACGAGCCCACAATAAAGTTTGTATTGCGCAACACTGGCATGTGTCTCAATAAGCCCGTCAACTCATGGGTGACAAGAACGAGTTTTTGAGTCCATGACTCCAATATCATTGATGTACATCAAGAATGTATCACAAGAAGGTAATGTTGTCAATAAGGATGGACTGGTCAAGAGAGTTCAAGAATATCATGTCAAGGACAAAGATTCAGGATCACGATTGTAAAGAGAGTGATCAGGCGTAATTGTTGTTCAATAATCCATTAATGTCCTGTCATTCAATTTGGACTAATGCCGAGGGAGTAATATGAGAAAGAAAAGTGCACACTATCGCCTGGGAACTTCAATGGTACAACCAGCTCGGTCTCCATGAGGGAATCCACGAAGTACAGAGACTTACGGAGGTCTTAACAAAAGGTTCCTAGTCTGCCAGAACGGAATTTCCAACATAGAGGTTCCAATTTGTCAAGAAAGGGTTGCCTAACTTGTGCAAATGTATAAGTGTAATGTGTATCGAAAACTTGCCAAATCAAGTGTGCTATAAAATAGCAAGAGAATTATGACAACCATGGGAAGTAACTAATAAGACAAGTTTAAAATCAAGAAACTCCAAATAAAGTAAGACCATTATGTAACATGTAGAATAGATTAAAATCTATGCATGGTTAAGGTAAGGTTCTCTACATGCCATTATCACCAAGCAAATTTTCATTCAAGTTTAAGTTATCATTTTAACCATAAACTGAACATAAGATGATGAATCAGATCAATCATATGGTAACAGAGACATGATCATAACATTAAGAATATTAGAATAAGATTTCAAGTTATTATAGTCTTTACAATGGGTTAAACAAATTTTATATTGCTGAAAGTATGAAATCATGCTTAATAACTTAATAGAACTTAATCAAGCTAATCATGCTTAATTGAACTTAATCAAGGTTAATTAGGGATTAACAAGACTTAATTAGAGTTAATTAGGACTTAATCAAACTTAATAAAACTTAATCAAGCTTAATTAAACTTAATTAGAACTTATTCAAGCGTAATGAAGCTTAATAAAACTTAATGATACCTTAGTCCGACTTAATTAGGTATTAATAACACTTAATTAAGCTTAATCAGACTTTAAATAGACTTAATCTGGCTTAATCATACTTAAATAGGGCTTAATAACACTTAATCAGACCTAATCAGACTTTAAATATACTTAATCTAGCTTAATCATACTTAAACAAGGCTTAATAACACTAAATCAAGCTTAATCAGACTTTAAGTAGACTTAATCTGGCTTATTCAAGATTTAAAAACACTACCAGCTGACCTATTTCAAATAACAAATAGGAGTTAGGGGTTTCTGTGCAAAAAGACAATAGAAAAAGAATAAAAAATTATGTTGGCAAGATAAAAGGAGGGCTCGGTCTAATGAGCCAATTGGGAGAGGCAAAGAACCAAGCAGTAGGGCTCGGAGTAGTGCACCAAACAAGGAGGGCACCGCCAGCTCGGTGCAGTGTGCCGTCGCATGGGGGGCTCCTTTGGCGGGATGCAGATTTCAAAAGGGCAGGCGCATTAGGACAACCTGCTTCCTTCAACCACTACGGCACAGTGTGCCCATACAAGAACAGGGATTTGCATAAAACGCGATTTGATTGTTGGTTTCGAAAAACACATTTCTTATCCGTTTTGGAGAAACTCTTACCATAAAACTTGTTCCAAACACGTTGTAGAAGGTCCCTATATTTTTTATTTGAATACATTTGGCCTAGGGTGCGTGAATTTCAGTTTTATGACCAAAAAACCCTAATTCGTAGTATGCTTGGAAAACACTTAATACTATCCAACCAATGCATAAAATTGGGAAAATAGAGGGAAAGTAGAAGCAAAAACAAATAGAGGGCGGCCATGGAGGGTTTATGATATATTTATAAGGGTAGGGTTGTGCAAAACAAATTTAAGTTTCCTAATCTTGAGGGTAGGAGTCCTACCATGATTAGGGCTCCTTTCTATGGCTATTTCCTTCTAATCTCACCCCAATTAAGAGGGTAATGGAAGCAAATTCGTGCACCCCAATTGGGCTAGGGTTTAAACTCATACCATGACCCATTTGACACACTTTTATGCTTAATTAACCCACTTTAATGGTAGTTATTGAGTTATCACAAATTTTAAATATTAATTTCTTGTATTTGGCTTCCTATTGATCTCAATAAACATGATTGGACCTCAAACATTTATTTCACATGAGTTAGTTACATGTGATGATGAATTTCTGACTTATTCCTTAATTGCGATAATAAGTCACAAAACTTTTAAACTTGGTTCAAATGATTTTTATTGGCCTAAATTTCTTCATGGGTCATTGAAGATTATAATTTAAAGACTAACTATAATTTTTACGAAATGTTTAGATGTATTTTACACATGCGACAATGGTGCGTATGTGTTTGACTAGTTTTAGATCATTAAATAGCCATATTTTCTATTTATTTCTAATTTTTAATTACTGAAATTTTCAGGGTACTACATCCTCCCCCACTTGAAGAATTTGGTCCCAAATTCCTAGTACAAGGTTTATCAATTACGTTAAATGCATCAAATCTCTCTCACAATGTAGCAACCTGATTTTTTGCGAAAAAAAATTGTAAATAAAGAATTAAAACCTAGCTAATGGATATTTAAATGAAAAGAGCATTAAATAAAACCCATTAAATGGAAAAGAGTAATGGGCTTTGCTTAATGGATCCTCTAGAATTTATTGGGTCAAAAATATGAATTTGTAAGGGGAGAATAATAAGAAAATACCCTAAATTGGGAGTTTAATTATATCATAATTGGAAAGGGTTATTAAAGCAATAAAAGTGGCAATTAGAGTTGGATTTGGATTCCTAAACCTACCCCATATAGTCTAGCACGAATTTAGATACTATCATAACCCAATTAGAGATTGGAAAGCAAGAGAGGAAAGGTGGAGTTAGGAAATCTCGGAATTAAGAGGAATTTGAGTAGTAGTAGGAATAGGAACTTGTTTATATAAATACACCTCTTAAATCCTCATGGCCGACCCTAGCTCGTGCAAAGGGGTTCTTGAACGTGGAGAAGAGGCCAAGGAGGAGGAGAAATCGAGGAGAGAAAGATCCAACAAGCTTCTTCCTTCGTTCTTGGAGTTCTAAGCCTAGAAGATAAATCGAGTCAAAGGTAGGCATTCTCAGAAGCAAAATCAAATCAATCCAATATAGGTAGTTCCAATCACCAGGAACAAAAGTCCTCTTGTTTCATAATTTTTCATCGAGCCAATCTTTTGTTTTTGATTTTAGAAGATCTGCAAACATGATAACCCCGAGATGTCATGTTTAATTCAAATCTCTATTTATACTTGATCCCATGCTATGAAATTTTTACTGTAGATACTTCATGTTGTTAGGGATCTTTTGCCCCTAAAAGCCCTAAATTTCATTGAGCATGTTGCTCGAATTAAATCGATCTTGCTCTCTGTATCATGTTTTGTGTTACTCGTTATTGTTCACGCTCAAACCATGTTCAAACCATGTTTTCTCTCTAATTCCTATTTACTGGAAGTACTCTCCTATGTCTAGTTTCATTTTCCTCTGATTTCATGATTTTTCATCGTGTGTACATTTAGTTATGATTTTCTGAACTACCCTATGTCAAAAAGGCAAGTTTCTGGACCGCAATCCAAGACAGATCAGAACCCTATCAGGCTCAGGCTCAGGCGCAGACCCTGTGAACGCGACGGCCCGATAGGCCACGTTCACAAGGTTTGTAGCGCACAGAGCGCTCTGTCGCGATCTGATCGCGATAGTCCTAAGTGTCGCGATCTACTGACCAGGCAGTCGCGACCCTCATGCAAGCCTGTCGCGATCTGCCCTTCTGTCCTGGCAGCCCTGTCGCCACCCTTTTCATGCCCTGTCGCGATCTGCCTGTCCCTGTCGCTACCCTTACAGGCCTATGTCGCGTTCACAGGATTTTGCATAAAAAACCATAAGATTATTGCTCTCACTTTCTAAAATATTCTTACGCCTTTTTAACAGTCACATACGCAGTAAAAATACCTGTTTTAAATTGGAGCTATATTGAATGCTTTAAAATACATATTCATGACTTCTTTTCTATCTATGATTCTCTTACACATGCACACACATGAACCATCCATATATGGCTGAAATCTGGCATAAAATATCTCATAATGTATCTGGTAATTTATTGCAATAACGTATATTAATTGCCCTATTTTAAGGACTTGTATTCGTTTCTAGCGTTGTTTATATACCGATATCGACGCTCCACTGTTCTAGAATTCCTCTAGAACGTCGAGCACCTGTTTTTATAACACACTTTACTTGGCTTGTGGTGAACTCTCCGTCGGATATTCCTTTCGCCGGACTAGTGAACCCTTGCACAAGGCCTCCGTAAGTCCCTCTGATCATGGATTCCCACATGGTCGATGAGCCGGTTGTACCCTAACACCCATTACACCTTTAGGGATCGATATGATCCAAACGACTATTAGAAGTTCACTCTTATCTTGAATCACGCCGGACCTCTGGACCTGTGCTTAACATGGCCAGTGGTAGGGTCGTGAGTTCCACTGACTGCCAACACCAAGTGCGCGTGTTGTGCAACTGTTACTATCGCTTGTTTACTCGTCGCATTACGTGCAATGTCACTAGCTCTCATCTGTACTCTACTCTCTCGTCTATTCAAGTTCACTCTACTATCTCGTCTATTCATCTAGTGCTCTCATCTACTTCTTGGTACTCTATATTGGCCATTGACTGATTGTCTAAAGATACAATATAACCAATGCCTGGCAATATATAAAGGGCCCGATCTGGTCCTGGGATGTGCGCCGAAAGTGCTAGTGCCCATGGGAGTTAAATGATCAGGTGTTTTGGCATTACACTCAAGTGCTATCTATCTCGACTATCTATATGACAATCAAAAACACAAAACGTGCTATACTCTCTCGATGTCTAGAATGACAAACAAGTGCTATACTCGTCGTGCTATTATTATACTTGTGCTAGTTGTGCTATGGCCATCCTGCTATTCGTGTTTTACTCGATACTTGTGCTATTTTTGGAAACTATACTCGATCTCGTGCTATTGTGCTATCATGTTACCTGTTGTGCTATCTCTTGCTATATTTGACTCTCTTGTACCTACTATCTTTAGATACTCGGCCATTAAATGCGTTAATTATTTAAAGCCTGCTTGAGCCTGAGATTTAAGTCCTACTGGGCGTTATCGCTCACCCTACGTTATTTGATGTTGTGTTCTCAGGTGAGACCGGGGATGACACATACACTCACGAGGAAGGGAATGACCAAGAGTGAAGCCAGGAGTACCCTCGAGTCATTATGTTATCTTAGAGTTGTAGTTAGTTATTTCCTTTTA
>JACBKR010006656.1:0-11024 GCA_014218235.1 Colocasia esculenta
GAGTTCATGCACTGCTATATATATCTGCTAGGGGGCCTGCACAAGCATGCATAGAGGATGACGATGCATCTAATGTTCACTGTTTTATCTGCATTTGTATCTCGAAGTGGACAGTTTCGATTTTAGTTTATTATTAGTTCTTGTCCGGTAATGGAAGCCAGATGGTGAAGGTTAAAGAAGTAATAGTGCAGATATTGGTAGCACATGGACTTCAAGATATGATCAATTTACCTCCAACCTATCATTACTACAACAGGTTAAGAAAGTTCTACTCACACTTTGATCTATTGTGGAGATATCATTGTTAGGATAGATGTCTGGATCACATACTTCTCAGTATCCTATTCGCCACATTTATTTCTTTTTGGTCATATATAATTCTATCCAAAAGTGCGATGGTGGAAAATGATGTGATGAACTTTAAGTTAATTATGGCTCTTGGGTTTAGAAGCACTGGGCATAATTAAGTTGTAACTCGGTCTAATCTCAAATAATCAAACCACTATTAGAAATTAGTAAGCATGAAGAGAAAAAAAAGGCAATATTGTAACATTCCTTATGTCAGGATATCTGACATTTCACGAAGGTTTAAAAAAAAAAGAACATATTTAAAGTAGAGTAAGCCGGAGCATAACTCAAAAGCCCCTCCCCCATTGGTTCATGTGGGGGGGGATCCCAAGGTGTATTTAATACACTTTTATTTTTTTAAACTTTAAAATAATATACACAAATACTATGTAGTGCACATAAATATTTATTTTAGTGTACATATAACACAAAAATACATACAGATAGTATAAAACATACACAAATAATTTTATTTTTGTGCATTCTTGTAGTGTTTGTATGCACTAAATCACTATTTATGTGCACTACATGGGCTTTTGTGTACACTATATGAGTATTTATGCGCATTGTTTCAGGGTTAAAAAAAAGTAAGTGTATTAAATGCACCTTCGGATCCCCCCTCCCATATGGACCAATGGAGGAGGGGGAGGTGCTTTGAGCCATATTATGCTTCCGGCTAGCCGGGAGCATATCATTACTCTTTAAAATAATAGAGTCCTCACTATATTCACTGACTTAAGAATATGTCATGTGTGTTCCATTGATATTAATAGCATAATATGGATAGTATTCATCTTTTTATATATACTTAACCGTCTCATACACATATATGTAAAGATAAGATGTATTGTGTTTTTAGAACCTGGTCCTCAGAAAACTCAATCAGGAGAGCACCCTTCCCCAAAGGGACGAATGAAACCACTCCACCAGTGAGGTGATCTGGGCCGAAATTATATGAATGAGAAAAAATTTACAAAAGAGGACAAAGCCCCGTCGACCGCCAATATTAGGAACCATATCTGTCAATAATCAAAGGCCCCTTACAAGAGTTGGAAGACTATGAAACCCCAAAAAACCTCATACTCATAGAAGAAAATCTGTTTTGCTAGCTGATCAGCCCTTGGTTAGCCTCACGGTAAACATGTAGAGGATTTGCATATCTTCTTGCAACCAGTTCTTAACCGCCCTCCACCAACATGAGCTTTCCAAGCAATGCAGGAACCTAGCTGGAGCGATGTAACCAAAGATAAGGAGTCTGAATAATAACTTTTTGTTTTTTTTTGGATAAATAGGTCCTCAGTTGGAGTCTAGGAGAGGCGCAACCCTTCCTCAGAGAGAAAAAAGTTCTCACTCCACCAGATCCCAATCTGGGCCGAAAATATATATATATGGAGGGAAAGAGTACAATAGATTTGCCCAGTTAGAATAACTAACATTGTAGAGACCGGTTTTATCCAGTACAATAGGGCCTTTACAAATATGAGGTAATCGTAGGCCCCCAAAAAACAAATTTTTCATAGACCAGCAAGCAAATTTGCCAAACCGTCAGCCACTTTATTAGTTTCCCGGTAGCAATGTCTCACAGCCACAGTTCTTTCTTTTAGTCTAACATTAGCTTCCCGCCACCACCTGAGAGCCTGCCACGCCGGGCACCTACCAAAATTGAGAGAGTTCACCAAGGCAAGCGAATCCGAATAGATGACTGGTTAAACGAATGCCAAGGAAATCTGCAAGGCGAATACCATCACCATAGCTCTAGACTCAGCGACTATGCTATTTCCCATGCCATAAAAATGAGCAAAAGCCACTAACACACCGAACCCCCACTATCTCTGATACCCCACCTCCTCCGCATCCCACCCCGGATTACTTTTGCAGGCACCATCAATGTTCAAGCAGTAACCATTCCATGAGGCATCCATCTAACAAGTTTTATCTTCTTGATGGAGAATTGAGGGGAGTAGCCAAACTGATGTAGAATCCTCAAGTCAACAGTAGAAGGTTCCACGTTAAAGTGAACCATGGTCAGGGAATGTGCCACCATAGAGTTGATGTTTTTAATAACCTGCCCAACTGAAGCTTTTGTTCCCTCAAATTGGATTTGCATCTCCATTTCTAGATTTCCCCATCATAAGTAGAAGGCAGTGCAAGGCAACTAGCCTAAAGGAGAGTAATGCTAACGGTTGAGATGAAGCTCCAGATTCTTGATGTAATGTGGCTGTGAAGAAAACATTAAGATTTATATAGTGGCGAAAGCCAGTGCCAGAGGGACCAGCTAGGTCCGCTGGTGATGAACAAATGGTTTATATCCTCCCCACCTTAGGCTATGAACAACAAGAGCAACCAGATACCTTGGAATGCCCGCTTCACAATACGTTGGTCCACTGGCACCCGCCCTGTGAAGGAGTTTCCAGCAGAATAAAGATGCCCTTTTGTAAACCGGTTATGCCATATTTTACACAAAGCGCTTCTTTTAATCCCACAGACCGAACTAATTCATAAGTAGACCTTACAGTGAAGTCCCCATTCTGAGAAGACCCCCACACTCTCTTGTCTTCATCCTGGTTAGAACAACCCCATGAAAGGTATCAGGAGGAAGTAAGTCATGGATAAAATGCTGAGGGTTTAAGACAGCTTCACTGAGAGTAATCCTATCTCCCTCATAAGGAAGATTCAACTGTTGATTAAGAGTCGTCCCCTCTCCAGACATCATCTAGAACGTCAATATCATTGCCATTACCATAGATCCACTTGGTATTATTCTGAATATTCCCTGAGAAGAAGCCCACACTTTATAAGAAACCCCAAGCCTCTAGAGAAGACTCCTGACTTGTAGCGTCTCCTTGCATATGTTGCCCGCAGGAGGAACCGTTTTGGTATTATTCTGAATAAATAACGATAATCTTATTCCCATGGTATGAGCCAGACGAATGCCATCATAAAGGGCGCGAGTTTCTGCATAAAATTGTTACCCCCACCCATATATGTGAGCGAAGCCACCAGAATTTTGCCCTGCTTGTCCCTGATAAAACCACCCCCACCACATTCCAGGATTACCATTAGCAGTGCCATCAACATTCACCAGAATCCATCTATGGCAGAATCCAACGAACTAGCTTTCCTGTTTGATAGAAACATTGCATGGAAACCATAGCTACGAAGAGTTCGATCTTCCTCCTGAGTATGGGAAACATGGACTTCGGTCTTGGTGAGTGCAAACCGAATATGAAGTTGATATTTCTAATAATGTTCCTAATTGAAGATTTCCTATTTTCATACCTAGCAGCACCCTTTTTTTCCAAAGTTTCCAAAGCATAAGTACCAAACCGTACGTAGAGATGAAATCAGTAGGTGTATTCATATTGTTTTTTGCAAGAAATCCCCATTCGGGCCGTAATTTGCGGGTGGAGATGCCCTTGTTACTGACAAGAGGAATGAGCCACTTCGACAATTGAGCAAGCCCATCTCACTGTTAATGAAAACATGATTAATGTCCTCAATTAATCATCTAATCTAACCAAGCAGGGATAGAGGCTCCCTCCCTAGCTCCCCCCTCCTGCACCAAAAAAATACAAAATCTTATAAGTAAATTAATTAATAATTTATGACTGTAATACGAAGATTTTTACTGTAACATGTAACATGACTTAACATATATTGTAACAGAAGATAACATTTACTGTAATAAATTACAACTCTAATCAAAAGTTAGAAAATAAATTAAATATTTGATAAAAATTTTGTAATATTTATCCAATCTTATATTAAAGAAATTTACGTAATATAAAACATAAGAATGCATTTTTTATGAGTCAGTAATGATTAACTTACTTAGAAAGAATCCAAACTATTAAGGATGGATCATAGAAAAGGATCACAGTGCAATATTATTATATGTAATAAAACCAAGAAAAAGAAATGGAGTAATTAGATGATTAATTAGTTGCATAACTCTACACCTTTACTAACCAGGCATGAACGAACATTTGGTATCATTCCCTCGATTGATATTGAATCGGGTATGTGCAGAGAGAAGAGAGAATAGAGAGAGAGAGAGAGAGAGAAAGAGAGAGATAGAGAGAGAGAGAGAGAGAGAGAGAGAGAGAGAGAGAGAGAGAGAGATAGAGAGAGAGAGAGATCCGGTGGGTGAGAGGGGGGGGGGGGGATGCCCCGGAGCCGGCGCACATGGGTGTTCTGGTTCGTCGCCCGTCGACATGCCGACAACCCCCCACATGGCGCGGCGGTCCCCCTCCCCTGATACCTCTCCCCACCCGAGCATGTGCTTCTCCCCGTTGACCCTGTCCCCACCATCTCCCCCCCCCCCCCACCGCCTCCGTTGCGGCCGCCCGTCCGAGACGGTGTGCGCCCCTCCCATGCACACCCTTGGGCAGCCATCGTCATGGTACGAGCTAGCGAGCGCGGGAGAGAGAGAGCAGACAGACCCACCCGGTCCCGGCGCAGCCCGGCCGGCCTGGGGAAGTCTTAACTGCCGGAGAGAGAAGTGCATGGGGGGCTCTTTCCTTCCTTCCTTCCTGTTCAGGAGGAACCTGAGGGCAGGTCGCCCACCTTTCTGTGTGTCTCTGCTTCGTCTTGACACCGTCGATCCGCAGCCGCACACTCCAGCGGTGAGGGGTGGCAGTGTGTGTCCACCCTAATGCGTCCAGAAAAACGGCTTTTGCTTTGGTAACCCCCACTCCCAGCCTCCCCCTCCCAGACATTCGATCGAGCGAGCGAGAGAGAGAGAGAGAGAGAGAGCAGAAATTATCATATTCAGAGATGGGTGGCGAGAGAAAGGAGAGAAACAGCATGGGACAGGAAGAGATTGTCATCTTCGTTGATATAAGAGGTGGGAGAGGGAGTGTGAACTTGAGATAAAATTGATTGCTAGATTCACAACTAATGGAAACAAAATTGTTGGTGAGATAGGGAGATGTGTTCAGGGAGTTATCGTTCATGCAATTGTTTCCACGCAAAGGAAAAGTTAGGAGATTTAGATTGCGGTGAATGAGGTTAAACTTAACCCCTTCAGAAGAAAAGTTAATTGGAGATCTAGAGACTGACCTAATTAGGATGGCTGCAAGATGATTATAAGTTGATTTCACACACACACACACATAGAGAGAGAGAGGAAGAGAGGAGAGGAGAGAGAGAGAGAGAGATGGCCTATTACTTGGGTCCGTTTGCTTGTGTATCTTTAAAATTAATTTTAACGATAATGTTGAAGTATCTTGTATAAGAAACTATACCATTAGCTAGTTAAGGAGGAGAGAAAGACACATTTTTTGTTAATAAGAGTGCCTTTTGTAATTCACGTTATTATTATTCTTATTATAAGAGTAATCTTACTACAAATATTTATCTCAAAACTAAGCTCGAGTTCGATTCTTGAGGGGGTTTACCTAATTACATATATTCCTCAGGTGTGTGTGATCGGAATTTTTTCGGTCAAGTGAGAGGTAAGAATAATACGAGTACACGAAAAGTAGAAACTGCTAAGTCTTGATCTTGAAATTCACGAATATCATTTCTGAACCCACAAAATCACACGAGACGAAAATTTCCTCGTTACAAAAAAAAAAAAAAAGGTGATGACTCATGACTTAATTGTCATCTTTGCTCCTTCTAACTTATATGTAGCTGCCCCAGGCCTCAAGACTCACAACCACCACACCGCCACTACCAGCGAGCATCAAGACACAAAAAAAGGTAAAATATCAAGTGCCAACATCTCTTCAGTCATACTATGATACTAAAAAAAAAGAAAAATTAATAAAGAGATTTTAAAAAGCCCAATATTTTAGCCAGCCCGCACTGCCCGAAATGGCCACCCCACTCCGCCCGCCGCAATCATTCGGCGCCTTCCCTCCTCCAGCCTGCTGCCGTCACCCTACGCCGGCGAATCCACGCCGCATCCAGCTCACCTCCCGCCACGTGTCCTCTTCCCTCTCCCGGCGCCCTTCGTATTAATGCACGCACCCCTCCCAGCCACTCAGCCCCTTCTCTTTCTCTCTCTAGTTTCTCTCTCTCTCTCCCCCTCTCTCTAACTTCCTTCTCTCTCTATCCAGTTTTCCTCTCTCTCTCTCTAGCTTCTCCTAAGCTGTTGCTACTTATTTTCTCCCTTGCTCTCATACCCAGATTTGAAAAGAACGAGAAGAAGGAGAAGAGTGAGTGGTGATATCCCCACACACACCCCACAAGGAAGACAGCAACACCCCCCCAACCCATATACCTGCCCCCTCCTGCTCGCCACATTCTACGATCCACACCCATCGAGCTTGGAATCTCACCAGGTGGAGAGGAGATCAGAGAGGCACACCGAGGAGGAATCCCCTATCGTGATGCAGTGTGAAGTGGAGTGGGTCACCGGCGGGGAGATGGCGTCCGGCCTACTGATGGCGGCGGAGAGGGAGGGCGGCTACAGCCTGGGCCTGGAGGAGACCGAGCTCCGCCTCGGGCTGCCAGGCGGCGACGGCGAGCCGGCCAAGAACCCCGGCAAGAGGGGGTTCTCGGAGACCCTCGACCTGAAGCTGAAGCTGCCGACCGTGGAGGCCAAGGTCGACGGCGGCGGTGCCGCGGAGGCGGCCGAGAAGGCGAGGAAGGCAGCGGCCCAGAAGAGCATCCTGGTCTCTCAGGCGGCTGACCCGGAGAAGCCCCCCGCTCCCAAGTGAGCTCCTCCTCCTTCCTCCTCTCCCCATGTCTTCCCTCATCTTGGTTCTATCTTAACACCTGTTGAATTCTCTCTTTGGTACGTAGACAATATATTTACTGCTACTACTATCTACAAAATTTCTTTTGCGCGTGGTTTGATGTTAATAATATGAAGTAACTACGTACGTATGTCTGAACTTAATTTTGTAAGCAACTATCGAGAGGTTGGGGCATGCATCAGCGCTTGTGAGCCATTAATTGGTAGCAGTTTTCACGTGTGAGAGATATGCCCAAGTTCACGTCGTGACTCATGAGTAGTTTGTGAGCATAAGCACACGTTATAGCTTCCATCTAGGAGGTAGGAAGATGTGTGCTGGGGTTTCTAGCTACCTTTTGTTCATGTGTTCCTTGAAAACAATTGATGAGGGATGAATCTGATAAATAATCCTTCGTCCCTCTAGTGCAAGTTTACAGGACATGTTAATCTTATGAGGAAATTAGCCGCAGACGAGTAGAACATAGAAATGGGTCACATTTAAAAAAAAAAAAATTTCTTGACTTTCTAGTTTCCTTCCTCTTTAAAGATTTACAAAATCCTCCTTCGGGTATGATCTGATATATATATTGGAAGCTAGTATAAATTAGCTTGACGGCCAACGAAGTATTTGAAGAGAAAAAAAAAATTAGTGAGAGAATATTCTAAGATCTGGGCAAGGTAGAACCCTAAGATCTCTGCACAATTCCTCGTTAATTAAACCCAAGCTAAGAGCTTTTTTTTTCCCTTCCTTTCATGTCCTTTATTTCCTGTTTTTTCATGCCTTCTCACATCTTACTTTTTCTTAGACAGCATGTTTATGGTAGATGTGGAAGGAGCCCAAAAAGAACTGAGAAAGGAGACGAGACCACTTGCTTGCTTTAATTTCCTCTGATACAACCTGGGTGGCCATTTTTTTCTTGAGCGGCCACATGAAGTATCAGCCTGTAGGGAAGTGGTTGAACACAGAAGAAAGAATGCAAGGACAAACAACAAAATAAATTAATAATACAGCATATATTAAGCATCTTATTCATGAGATGCACATGGAATGGAATAAGAAAGAAAAGAAAGAGACTAGGCAGCTAAGTAACTATGCCCAAGTTGAAATAAACAAAACTTGGATAGGGAGAAAAAGGAAAACACTTGATGGGTCTCTAACATCTCTTCAATTATTCTACTGCGGCGGCAATTAAGGAATTTAAGAAAGAAGACAACCCACTTTTCAAAAAAAGAAGAGAGAGAAAGAAGACAATCCAAAATTCTGAAGCATGGTTTATATATATATATATATACTAGAATTCATGCACTAGAATTCTAGTGTTGTGACCTAAAGAAAGCATCTTGTGATGTATGTCTCAGGGCGCAGGTGGTGGGCTGGCCGCCGGTTAGATCCTTCAGGAAGAACATCCTCTCCGTCCAGTCGGCGAAGGGCAGCGGCAGCAGCGGGAAGGAGGACGCGGAGAAGCCCGGCGGCGCCGCCTACGTGAAGGTCAGCATGGATGGCGCACCCTACCTTCGCAAGGTAGACCTGAGGATGTACAGGAGCTACCAGGAGCTCTCCATGGCCCTGGAGAAGATGTTCAGCTCCTTCACCAGTGCTGCTGGTAGGATCCTCCCCCAACCCACAAATCCGTACAATATAAAAAATATATTGGTGCCCTCCCTCCCTCCCTCTCCAGAATAAGATATTACTGCTGTGCAGATCAGCCATGGTGGGATGGTGTGGTCAGTGGGGAGCACAGCCCCATGGTTGCCAGCCAGCCCAGCCCATGAATGCGCCCCCAGATCAACTGCTGCGCCTGCGGCTGCAGAGAATACCTAATATCCTAACCATGTGGCTGTCGGCATTTTGTGCTCCCCACATGTTTGCTGCCATGCCTCCTCTGCCACACTTTTTTTTCTTCCTTCTCTTTGGTTGGTTGGGTGGCTGAAACAGTGAGTGACGTTGTTCCCTACCACACCATTTACACAACCCAATACAATTCAGACATGGTGGTGCCTCTGATAATACTGTAGCATGCAGTGCATGCAAGGCAAGAAGGGACGCATGGCAGGCTAGGGGAGGAACTAGGTTCTGACCCCTAAGAACAGGTTAATTTACCCGGACGAGTAAATATATATAATTGAATAAACTTGATACAGAGCTCCATATATATATATATATATATATATATTTTATTTATGTACCCACGAAGAAGTACTCCTCATATTATAGGAGATATGCTCATCTCTAGTGTCTTATGGAGTTCCATCGGTTCACTTCACTTGCTGTTAACAGGAAGGTTGCATGGATCAAATGAAGATAGTTGTACTCTGCCTCGAAATTAATTAAGAATATACATCAGACATGTAACATTTTTGCTAATTTTGTGCTGTTGAACGCTTTTGCGAAGGAAACTGTGACTCTCAACTGAGGGACTTCATGAACGAGAACAAGCTGGTGGACCTGCTGAATGGGTCGGAGTATGTGCCAACTTATGAGGACAAGGATGGGGACTGGATGCTCGTGGGAGATGTCCCTTGGGAGTAAGCTCCTAATCCCTTTGGTTCCCCCCCCTCTCTTCCTTCTATATATATATGATCACGATGAGCAGGAATAACATGCCTCCTAATTACCCCACAAAATTGCACCACACAAACCGTTTCCCTCCTCCTCTGATGAATAGAACTCCTGCGCAGTACTCCTACATATATATATAGCATGATGAGCAGGTCTGACCTATATATAGACTCAGAAAATGGCATGGAACCGCTATATTTCCTTTTTCTTCATATGTACTCATATCATGATGAGCAGGATTGACACCCACCAGCTGGCTTCAAAAAACCACATGAAGCTCGTATATATATATATATATATATATATTATCTTTTTTCTCAGATGGAGTAGAACTTCTAACCAAGTTTCATGTGATCCAGGATGTTTGTGGACTCATGCAAGCGTCTGAGGATAATGAAAGGGTCTGAAGCCATTGGCCTCGGTTAGTAGCTTCCCTCATGCTGATCGATCTTACTTTTCCTTTATTTCTTATTGCTCTCTCTGTATGTATGTATGTATGTATGAGAAATATTTTTGTCTCATGTAGGAAGTCCGGACACCATTATCTTCCTGTAGAATCCAGCATATATAACTTGAGCTCGAATCTGTAGAACATGGCCCTTCAATTGTGAACACTGACTAGTTTTTTTTTTTCCCCCTTTCAAGCATTAATCCAATATTCCAAAAAATCCACAGTTGACTACAGCATGCACAAAATTTCTCAATATGATTATTATAGTCCAACGTCTGATCCTCTATGATCCTGAGGATGGGCATGAATATTATGCACTCAGATCTGAGCTTTACAAATTTTAAACTAATGTACGTACTCATTTTTTTTTCTTCTACCTTGATTTCAGCTCCAAGAGCCATGGAAAATGCAAGAACAGGAGCTGAAGGAGGCAACCTCCTCGACCTGCTCAACCTACTACCGAGGTCCGAGTGCCGACAGGAGCCGTGATAGCTGGATCATATATGTGTCTGGGCTGTTTGTACTGTATTCTTATATATAATTAGTCTGAGTGTATAATTACATATTGTGATCAATTCCCACCCTTTCTTAATCTCTCCCCCAACCTCCTCTCTCTCTCTCTTTCCCTGTCCTAGTGTCTATGAAAATGAAGCAAATAATACTGGTTTCCGATCAAGACTTGATATGTACGCCTGTTTTAATAGTGTATGTGTGTGCTTTGATAATCTTATATTCTTCTGCATGGCCCCCCTCCTACTATCACTATCATTTATTTATTTCCTCTCAGTTTGCTATACAATTCAAGAAAAGTACTAGTTGCTCCCCTCCTATACACATAGAGATTCTTTGTGTGCACTCTCTTCACCTTTATGTTCTTCTTTTCCAATTAACCATCGATGCAAACACATATATAAAAATAAAAACTCCAGAGGTAGGTGGAGGTGGAGGTGGTGGTGGGGAACAACCATGTGCGTGGGGAT
>JACBKR010006657.1:0-11006 GCA_014218235.1 Colocasia esculenta
AGAATATGTGCGAAGACTTTGACTTTCAACCCGATGAAAGGATAAGTCATATGTCAAGTTGATTGATATGAAATCGATGCATTTATGACTTATGAATCGTTATGCAACCTAACAACAATCGTTATGAGATATGAAAGAATCGTTGTGATATGAAACAATCGTTTGAGATTGAGGAAATCATTATGATTACTTAAGAAGTCGATGCGCAAAGCAAATCGTTATAAAATCTGAAACAATCGTTGTGATAAGCAAATCGTATGATACTAACGAATCGTTATGATAGCATTGTTAGGATCACTGAAGGAGTCGTTACAGAGCAAGTCGTTACAATGACTAAGAATCGTTACAAAGCAAGTCGTTACGATGACTAAAGAAATCGTACGAAAGCAAGTCGTTACGATGACTAAAGGAATCGTTACGAAAGCAAGTCGTTACGATGACTAAAGAATCGTTACGAGAGCAAGTCGTTACGATGACTAAAGGGATCGTTACGAGAACAAGTCATTACGATGACTAAGGAATCGTTACGAAAGCAAGTCGTTACGATGACTAAAGGAATCGTTACGAGAGCAATAATTACGATGACTAATGAATCGTTACGAAAGTAAGTCGTTACGATGACTAAAGAATCGTTACGAAAGCAAGTCGTTACGATGACTAAAGGAATCGTTACGAAAGCAAGTCGTTACGATGACTAAGGAATCGTTATGAAAGCAAGTCATTACGATGACTAAAGGAATCGTTACGAGAACAGTCGTTACGATGACTAAAGAATCGATGCAGCAATCGTTACCTCTCTTTAAGAAGTTGTTGTAGGAACGATTTCTTTTGAAATCATAAGACTTTCAGTCTATGAAGAAATCGTTAAGGTGCTTATGAACGGTTATGAGAAATCGTTACAGTTCTACTGTAATCGTTTGATTTATAAAAGAAACTGTGGTACTTAGACAAATATGATGCTGCAGATACAATGTAAAGATGCTTACCTGTTTTGACTTATTTTCCTTTGGTATTAATTCCTGTGCTTAAGGCTTGTAGAAATTAGGTAGTGACCTTTAATTAAGGGTTCGATAATTATCACAATAATAAGGTTTTGTTACCACCAAAATAGAAATGTAATTTCTTCTAATTACATGGGAATAGACTGTTCATCAGGTCGGCCCTCGAAACTCACCTCGTGGGTGCCGAAAACCCCAGCACGACTGTCCGGGTCAACTGGTCAAACGGCCCTGACGGCCAGGTCGAGCCTACCCTGGCGGGCCCAGAAAATGACAAACCGGGCACGACGTTCGTCAATCTCGAATGGCCCACTGGTGTAGCCGGGACGACCCCAATGCCGAAATAGCATGAAAAACAGACTCTGGAAGGCCCAAGGGGGGGGGGGGGGGGGGGTCAAAACTCTTCCAGCACAATGTGCCGCAGACCTTGACCACACACGCCTCGGCACACTGCGGCGGGCCAAGGGCTGGCGCACTGCGCCAGCACCCTACCATCCCATCTCCCACCCGATCCCAATCTTTGCGACAGGGAGGGGAGGAAGGAAGGGGAAGGGAGGGCCACCGGCCACTGCCGACGCACCCGTCGACGTGGAGGGAGGGATGCTTGTTGTCGCAAGTCGCTCCCCGGCCATGGCCGGCGCTAGGAGAGAGAAAGGGAGATAGAGAGAGAGAGAGAGCGGGAGGAGAGTCCCTACCTCGGCGGTAGGATCCGCCAGCGGCGACGAGCTCGATGGACACGACGTCCTCCACGATGCAGAGCAAGGGAGGAAGAAGGCGGCTGTAACATCCCTGTTCCCCTTATGGGTCAGCTCTCTCGGCTGTGGTCGCGACATATCGACCCGTCGCCTTCTGAAGGGCCGCACCTTTCGTGACAGGGCTCTGACAGCAGGCTATCATTTTGTCATTTTGCTGTCTGGACGGCGAAGACACATGTTGTCTTGCATGCATGAACGCGACATACTGGTCCTCGTGATAAGATGTTAGTGTTGCATGCAAGCCACGTGGTGGCTTTGATAGTCAGGGTCGCATACGTTCCAGATCGCGACATAGGTGGGTGTCACGTTAGTCTTGCTAACGTGACAACTATGGCCGTCACGTTCTCAACGCCTATGCTTAGGTTGCTCAGACCGAGAGCAAAAGCCCCATTTTTCCTGTTCTCAGTGTCTTCCCCTCTCTGGCGTTTCCTCTGTGCTTGGTGACTCCGTGGGAGTTTGGGTGGACATTGTTGTGGCTTGGGGTGTTTATTACCTTGTGTGGTAAGTGTGGTTTGAATTGGTTGTGTTCTTCTTTCTCCTTCTCCCTTCCTTACTGTGCATGCCCCTCTTCTTGTGGTGCATACTTCTCTCCATCGGCTCATGAAGGAGGTCGTGCTCGGCTTGGTGGACGGCATCTTCGAGGGCATTGGAGCTCGTAGGAGGAGGGGTGATAGCCTACGAGAAGGCCCCTATGGGTGGTTCTTCGTCTTGAGGTAGGAATCCAAGCTTTCCCCCTAGTTCTACCATGCTAGGAACCCAATTCCCTTCCTCCAAGCCCTTTAGACTTCATGCTAGATGTGCATTGTAGTCATTGTATCATGTGGATTCTTATGGGATGTTATCTATGTGTTTTTACATGCTTGGAATGATTGTTTTGAGTTGAAGGACTCATGTGTGCATGTGGGGATTGTTAGTGTAGTTTAACTTCCTTGTCATGCATGGAGCTTCCTAAGGGTGGTTTGATGTCAATTGAGATGTTTCATGTGCTGGTCATACTCCCTTCCCCACTTTGTTCACTTGTGTGTGGTTTTGGGGTGTAAGGGTTGCTCTGTTTGAGCACTCGGCTAAGGTCGTGACAGGCTTCCCCGTCGCGACCTGGTCGCGACGTATCACCGCGTCTCATTCTCTCTGAACACGCCCCCAGTGCCTGTCACGTTTAGCAATGTGACAGGTACATGTGCGGTGTTCAGGAGTTCGGGGTTTTTTTTCGGAATGCGACCTACGCCTCCGTCACGATGGGATCGCGACGGGGGTAGATGTCGCATTCAATGAACCAGGAGTATTGCGGCACCCTTAGACATCGCGTTCTTATCGTGATGGGTTCAAGGGTCGCCTTCCGGCCCTTGTCGCGACAGGCAGGATCGTCATGCTGGGATCGTGACGTACGCGCTGCGTCGCCTCTCTGACCGAGAAGGACTGGCGACAGGTTTTAATGTTCCGCTTCCGCTGCGACTTAATTTTCTTGGCACTGTAGACACCACCAAGGGTTCGACGACGCGTACAAAGAGGGATGCGGAGGTGAGAAGAGGATCGTGATCGCCAGGCACGCGAGGGTGTCGAATGGAGGTGCATGCGAAGGGGTGCGAGGTGGAAGGAGTGATCGCGATGTGTACCTTTTTGGCGAGGAGATTGCGTGAGGGATGATGTGGGTTCTATCTTCCTCTACGAACACAGCCGGTCGTGGTGGAGGGCGTTTCTTTCGTTTGATTACCTTGACAAAAAGACAAAGAAAATAAGGGGATTAGTCAAATAAGGCGTGTAGTATCAAATTCCAAACGAATAAATGAAATAAATAAAAATGGGGAGGACTCACCGGATGGTGGTTTTAAAACCCTAAAAGTAGGTATTGTGTGTGTATGCATGCACTGTGTGTGTAAAAGAAATAAAATGGGCCACGTGGGGACCCAGAGGAGATAATGAAAACAAAAGAAAGGGGAAGGGGGGCGCTTCCCCAATGTTGGTGCGACGTGACAGGCCGTTGCTGGAATGGGTGGAGGACGCAGAGGAAGACGCTCCCGCCTCGCACATGGAATGGAAGGAGACGACGGCGCTGGACTCTGTGGAAGAAGAATGGATCGGCGAGGAATGGATCGAAGTCGAGGCGGGAATCCGGAAAAGCTTGGTCGCTTGTTGATAGGCAAACTTCATTAAATCGCGTCGGCTATAGCGGACGCCTATTAAGCACGAAACGTGTTCGCCTGACGCGCCGCGATTCAGAAGATCCCTCGATTTTCGTTTGACTTGACATTTTCATGATGATTATAGCTTACAGCTACATTGTAAATTGCGTCTGGGTGGCTCACCGTGGTTTCTTAGGGAAATCAAATCTCCGATGAAATATAATTTTGATTTGACTGCTTATAAAACGCGGCGTCTGACGCAGACGCGATTTCCAACAACATCATGATTGCAGCTGTCAGTACGTAGTCCCAAAGTTTGACTTTGAATCGAGGCGGGTCAGGCGGACGCGAATCAAAATAGAGCATGTGTCGGAAAAGAAGTGTTATCACGTCACCTATACCAGCCGTAGATAAAGTCTTCCTAAAAGGCATCCACTGCGACCGAACCGCATTTGAAACGAAGGGGAAGCACCGAGAAAGAATGGGTGAGATCCAGAAATGTTGGGAAAACACTCTTGCACGGCAAAAGAAGCCATTTGTGGCATTGTGGCACAATATGAAGTTTGCCCGCGGTGGAGCCAAATTCGCGTGTCTATAGGCACCTGTGCTGTTCCTAGTGCAGTGCTATTCTAGGCTCTTCGCCCGTTGCTTGGCACTTGAGGGCTTGTCCATGAGACAGGTTGATAACCGTTACCTGGACCCCCATCTCCGCGCGCCTGTTAAGGGAGTTCTCCGGGCGGCGGATGTGCTTAGGTCACTGACTTGGAGCGGAGGGGAAAACGGTGGGGATAGCGCATAGAGTCGTTTGTAGATCTCTCTTAGCTGGTATGTATCTCTGAGGTAGTTGTGGTGCTATTTCGGCGCGGACCAGCCAGTCCTTTCTCACTAACTCACTCTACGTGGTTCCAGAACCATTTAGATGGGCTAGGCGTGGGACCGTAGTCCGGCCAGATTACAACAGTTTGTTTTCTTTAGTTTCGCATCTCACTCCGACGGAGGTGCTAGACATGGACTGTTGTCGGGGTAAGGTGCATGGCACACCTGACCGGATGACTAGTGTAGTGTACTATAGCTAGTGTGTTTGTCCAGGCAGTCTTGACTGTTTGTGTTACAGCCTTAGGTTTCTTTGGTGCCGTGTTTTACACGGATTTTTCGTCCCCGATGTGTAGCCTAGACCGTCGACTGTGTAGTTTCTTTCACGCTTCCGCACTTGACTCTGTTTAGTAGAATAGAATTTACTCCTTTATTTAATTATTGTGCTTAGTTCTATCCTGCTATTAGAACCAGTGGGAGATTGGTAGTCCCTACTGGGCTTCTTCATAAGCTCACTCCCTCTTTTGTAGGTGAGACTTCACAGTAGCTCTCTCCCACGGCGGACTGAGGAGACGAGGCCATAGTAGATGGCATCCCCAGTGAGCAGTGTTCCCCCAGCAGTTGTACTTCACCCCTCGGGGTATGCCCCTAAGGGACGTGTTCTTTCCCTTTACTTTCTGCACTTGTACTTTATTTACTTTAGGACTGTGCTAGACTGTTACTTAGTGTTGGGACTCTTTTCCCTTCACTAGTTGTACATTTTAGTGCGTTTGTCGTTATTTATCTCTATTACATATCTTTTTAGACCGATCCGTTAGCCCTTCCAAGTCCCTGGAACCGTGGGCGGCAGTGCCGGTGGTCGGATCCTGGTGGGAGCCGAGGATCCGGGCGTCAAGCCGTTATAGCGGTAGCGCTGCTACTCCTCCGGTGATGACGACAACGTGAGGCGCTTCCCCACGGTACGACCCCCAGGCGACGACAACGCAACGACGGCCTCCTCCTCTGGGCGGTGGACAGAGCGACAGAGAGAGAGAACTGGGAGAGCAAGAAGGGGAGGTTTGCACTGAAGAAGAAGATGGGGAGGAGAGGGCGGCTAGCTTGCGGGAGGGGGAAGAAGAAAGAAGAGGGGGGGGGGGTTTGCCCCTTCCGAAAATAGGCCAGGCGGCCTTTTTAGGAGCCCCTGCACAGGTGTGCAAGGGGAAAGGAGGGACCACTCCGTCACTACAAGAAAAATTGCATTTAGAGACCGACATTTTCGGTCTCTATTCGGTCACTATTCGGTCACTAAAAGTTTCAGAGACCAAATAGTGACCGAATAGAGACCGAAATTGTCGGTGAAGAATTTCTGGTTACAAATCTCTGACCGAATTATTTCGGTCCACTAATCAGTGACTATTTAGTGGCTGAATAGTGACTGAATTCCTTCAGTCGCTGAAAGTCGTTATCAGCGACCGATGGAATTTAGTAACTAATTCGGTCACTAAATATAGAGACCGATTAGTGACCGAAATAATTCAGTCACTGTTCGGTCACTAATTTAGTGAGTCACTATCCGCGACTGAAATAATTCGGTCACTGTTCAGTCACTGTTTTAGTGACTGAACAGTGACCGAATTATTTCGGTCACTAATCGGTTCTCTATATTTTTAATTATTTTAAAAAAATATATATATTTTTTAGCAAAATAACCTGTGTAAATATAACAATGTCCACAGCAATAATAATGTCTACAAGACAATAATAATAAAATGTCCACAACACAACATATAATGTCCACAAGACAATATAATAAAATGTCCACAACACAACAATAATAAAATGTCCACAATACAACAATAAAAATATCCACAACATTAATAAAAATGTCAACAACACAACAATATAAAATGTCCACAACAATAATAAAATATCCACAACAATAATAAAAATGTCCATAACACCACAATAATAAAATGTCCATAACAATAATAAAAATGTCCACCAAAATAATAATAATGAAATGAAAATCATGAATCCTCGTCCTCGTGCTCATCCTCGTGCTCGTCTCCTCCCACGCCACCCGATGAAGGAACCTACAATCATATATACAATAATAAGTTAAAATTAAATACTATTATAAGTAATAAATTATTTAAATTTATAGATTTTTATTCACTCACTTTCATTCAATATTTTGATCACACATTTTGGTCACACCTAAGATGAATTTGAGCGTCGAGCTCAAACGGGAGTCTGAATTGACTCCGTCAGTTTTCACAAGTCACAGCCATCACCCTGACCATGCTGGAACAAACCAGAGGCCAATCAAATTAGTATTTCTAATTTTGGACCCCTAAATTTAAGTTTTTTATTTTAAACTAAACTAACTTGCTTAATGTGAATTTGAACGTCGAGCTCAAACTGGAAGTCAGAATTGAACTCTGTTAGTTTCCACAAGTCACACTCATCACCCCGACCGTGCTGGAAAAAATCAGAGGCCAATCGGATGAGTATTTCTAATTTTTGACCCCCAAACTTAGCTAAGTTCTTCCTTTTAAACAAAACAAACTAAATTGACTTTCTAATGTGAATTTGAGTGTCGAGCTCAAACTGGGAGTCGGTATTAAACTCCGTTAGTTTCCAAAAATGACACTCATCGCCCTAGCGTGCTAGAACAAACCGGAGGCCGATCAGATTAGTATTTCTAATTTTGGACCCCCAAACCTATCTAAGTTCTTCCTTTTTAAACTAAACTAACTTGCTTAAGATGAATTGAGCGTCGAGCTCAAACCGGAGTGCAAATTGAACTCTGTCAGTTTCCATAAGTTACAATCATTGCCATGGCCATGCTGGAAAAAATCGGAGGCCAATCGGATGAGTATTTCTAATTTTGGACCCCCAAACCTAAATTCTTCATTTCTTAACTAACTAACTTACTTAATGTGATTTGAGCGTCGAGTTCAAACCGAGAGTCTGAATTGAACTCCGTTAGTTTCCACAAGTGACACTCATCGCCCTCGCTGCCATGCTGGAACAATCAGATGCTGATCAGATTAGTATTTCTAATTTTGGACCCCGAAACCTAGCTAAGTTTTTTCCTTTTAAACTAACTAACTTACTTAAGATGAATTGAGCGTCAAGCTCAAACTGGGAGTCCAAATTGAACTCCGTCAGTTTTCATAAGTCACATCATTGCCCTGGCCATGCTGGAAGAAACTGGAGGCCAATCGGATGAGTATTTCTAATTTTGGACCTCCAAACTTAAGTTTTTTCATTTCTAAACTAAATTAACTTGCTTAAGATGAATTTGAGCGTCGAGCTCAAACTAGGAGTCTGAATTGAATTCCGTCAGTTTCCACAAGTCACAACCATCACCCTGGCCATGCTAAGTTCCTCCTTTTTTTAAAATAACTAACTTGCTTAAGGTGAAATTAAACGTCGAGCTCAAACTAGAGTCTAAATTAATTTCGTCAGTTTCCATAAGTCACAATCATTGCCCTGATCGTGCTGGAAAAAATCAGAGGCCAATCGGATGAGTATTTCTAATTTTGGACCCCCAAACCTAAGTTCTCCATTTCCTAACTAAACTAACTTGCTTAGATTAATTTGAGCATCGCGAGCTCAAACCGGGAGTCTGAATTGAATTTCGGCAGTTTTTACAACTCACAACTATCACCCTGGCCATGCTGGAAAACCTGGAGGCCATCGGATTAGATTTCTAATTTTAGACCCCAAAACCTAGTTAAGTTCTTCCTTTTAAAATAAACTAACTTGCTTAAGATGAATTGAGCGTCGAGCTCAAACTGGGAGTCTAAATTGAATTCCGTCAGTTTCCATAAGTCACAATCATTGCCCTTGTCGTGTTGGAAAAAATTAGAGGCCAATCGGATGAGTATTTCTAAATTTGGACCCCCAACCTAAGTTCTTCATTTCCTAACTAAACTAACTTGCTTAAGATGAATTTGAGCGTCGAGCTCAACCGGGAGTCTGAATGAATTCCGTCAGTTTCCACAAGTCACAACCATCACCTTGGCCGTGGTGGAAAAAATCGGAGGCCAATCGGATTAGTATTTCGAATTTTGGACCCCCAACCTAGCTAAGTTCTTCCTTTTTAAACTAAACTAACTTGCTTAATGTAAATTTGAGCATCGAGCTCAAACCGGGAGTCTGAATTGAACTCTGTCAGTTTTCGCAAGTCACACTCATCACCCCGGTCGTATTAGAACAAATCAGAGGCCGATTGGATTAGTATTTCTAATTTTAGACCCCCAAACTTAAGTTCTTCATTTCTAAACTAACTAACTTGCTTAAGATGAATTTGAGCGTCGAGCTCAAACCGATAGTTCGAATTGAATTTTGTCAGTTTCCACAAGTCACAACCATCATCTTAGTTGTGCTAGAAAAATCGGAGGCCAATCGGAATAGTATTCGAATTTTGGACCCCCAAATCTAGTTAAGTTCTTTCTTTTAAACTAAACTACTTCCTTAAGATGAAATTGAGCGTCGAGCTCAAACTGGGAGTCCAAATTGAACTCCGTCAGTTTCCATAAGTCACAATCATTGCCCTGGCCGTGTTGGAAAAACTTGGAGGTCATCGGATGATATTTCTAATTTTGGACCCCCAAACCTAAGTTCATCATTTCTAAAATAACTAACTTGCTAAAGATGAATTTGAGCGTCGAGCTCAAACCAGAGTCCGAATTGAGTTTTGTCAGTTTCCACAACTCACAACCATCACTCTGGCCGTGCTGGAAAAAATTGGAGGCCAATCGATTAGTATTTCTAATTTTGGACCCTCATCCTAACTAAGTTCTTCCTTTTTAAAGAAAACAAAACTAAAATTGACTGTTAAAATACAAAAGCTAAAATAAAATCAATTTACTCACATGAGGGGCTCGTACTAATGTCGATGGTGCTGCTTGAGGAGGAATGCTGACCTGGGAGTGCCCATTTATCCACACCTCCCGCAGAGTGATGTCATAAAAGTTGCCTCCCCCCTCCTCTAGACTAACAACATCCTCTCGCATCGGACCTAGACAAAAATGCACAACAAGTAATGAACAAAATATAAATAATGACTATACAAATACTTACAATTTAAATATACATACCTACTACCGTATGAGGAGAAGGTGTAGACTGATCCGAGCCTGTAATATTTTAATGGCATAAGAATCAATGCACAATGAAAGTACAACTTTAATATACATACTTGGTACTCTATGATGAGGAGGAAGGACCATCAGCTGTAACAAATATATGGCATAAATAATATATATAAATAATGACTATATACTTACAATTGAAATATATATACCTGGTACTTTAGGATGAGGAGGTGTAAACTCACCGAACCTGTAAGAATTTTATGGCATAAGAATCAATGCACAATGAAAGTGCAACTTTAAATATACATACATGCTGCTACATGAGGAGGGACAAAGGAAGGACCCCAACTGTAACAATTTAATGCATAAATAATGCACAAAGAAAAATATAGCTTCAATATACAATGTACAAGAATATAAAAATGACTATACAAATACTTGCAAATTGAAATATACATACCTGGTACTCTATGATGAGGAGGTGTAAACTCACCCGAACCTGTAAAAATTTCATGGCATAAGAATCAATGCACAATGAAAGTAGAACTTTAAATACACATACCTGCTGCTATAGGAGGAGGGACAGATAAAGAACCAGAAGCTGTAACAGTTTAAATGACATTAATAATATGTATAAATAATACACAAATAAAAATACAATAGAAAAATATACATACCTGTTGCCTGGAACAAACCCCTCCCACGGCGACTCCTCCCACCACTGGAGCCTGATCGTGCTCCACGCACCATATCTTCATATGGAGAAAATTGAAGATGTAAGAACCTGGGAGTTTTACTTATTCTTCTGCATATATTTTTTCATTTAAGAAAAAAATAGAAAAGTGCTTATGCATATTTGTAAGGTTCCAAAGTGGGAGCTAAAAGTTTGATCATTTTTGATCAGGGAGGGAAGGTTAAAGTTCCAACTTTTCGTGTTCCTGCTACCCAGAAGCTTAGTGAACTATTTTTGTCCCCAGACCCCAACCGACTTAAATAATTTCTGACCTGATTTACTAAATGACTATGCTTCTTTCTGATTTAATTTTTGTACTTGTCCCTTGCATAAACTTGAATGTTTCTATGCAACCCTTGTCCTCTTTTACTGATTAGCCTTGTACATTTGTAAATAATCTTGAATCCTTGTTATCTCTTGTTTAAATAATTCCCTTGTCCTCTTTGGCCAGCTGGGAGGGAGAAGAGTAGTGTTGGCGTGACACCCCACGTTATCTCTTG
>JACBKR010006658.1:0-10946 GCA_014218235.1 Colocasia esculenta
CCTGCGCTTCCGAAGAGGAATTTGGGCGCCGATAGGAATCTACGAATGTGACCATTTACCGACCGGTCGAAGTGTCCGAATCTGAATTGGGGCCTCGCGGGCGGTTCCGACCCCCGGCGAATAATATCCGCGTCCGACCGGAGGGTACTGCAGTCGGTGTACTAGTACACACTCCGGGGGATTTTTGGCCCCAGAACGGATTCTAAAAAACCAGCGCCTTGTCGACCGTCTCGGAGTGCCGATTCCGAATTGTGGTCACATAAGATTCGGATGCCCGTGCGGAAAGTTATGCCCAATTCTTTCGCAGAAGGGGTGGGAATAAACCGGAGGGGGTGACTATATCGGCGATGTTCGGGCACCCATATACACGACCTGGGGAGGAGATCTCGCGTCGAGTTGAACACGACTTCCGATCGCCGTGACTGGGCGGCTCCGCGTGTGGGTTCCGCCAGCGATTCGCGTAATCGAGGGAGTCGCTACTGCCAAAACACCTTGGAATAGGGGAGATCGTCGGCTAGAATCGCAATTTCGGAGTGCGAAACGAAGGTTTTTAGACCCCGAAACGACGTCTTATCGCCTGAGGCAATAAGTGGGCTTCGAGCGCCTCTGATTGCCGATTCCGAATTGGGGTCTTAAGCGATTCCGATAACCGCGAAAGTTAATGCCTGTTTGAGCGAAGCGGTGTCCGTTTGCGATCGCATCGGCAGCCTGCGACCCGCTTCCAGAGAGGAATTTGGCGCCGGACCAGAAATCTACGAATGCGACCATTTACCGACCGGGTCGAAGTGCCGAATCTGAATTGGGGCCTCGCGGGCGGTTCCGACCCCCGCGAATAAATATCCGCGTCCGACGGAGGTACGGCAGTCGGTGTACTAGTACACACGCTCCGGGGGGAATTTTGGCCCCAAACGAAATTCCGAGAAACCAGCGTATTGTCGACCGTCTCGAGTGCCGATTCCGAATTGTGGTCACATAAGCGATTCCGATGCCCGTGCAGAAAGTTATGCCCAATTCTTTCGCTGAAGGGTGGAATAAACCGGGGGGGTGACTATATCGGCGATGTTCGGGCACCCATATCCACGACCTGGGGAGGAGATCTCGCGTCGAGTTAACACGACTTCCGATCGCCGTGACTGGGCGGCTCCGCGTGTGGGTTCCGCCAGCGATTCGCGTAATCGAGAGAGTCGCTACTGCCAAAAACCTTGGAATAGGGAGATCGTCGGCTAGAATCACAATTTCGGAGTGCGAAGAGGTTTTTAGACCCCAAACGACGTCTTATCGCCTGAGGCAATAGTGGCTTCGAGCGCCTCTAGTGCCGATTCCGAATTGGGGTCTTATAAGCGATTCCGATAACCGCGAAAAGTTATGCCTTTTTGAGCGAAGCGGTGTCCGTTTGCGATCGCATCGGCAGCCTGCGACCGCGCTTCCGAGAGGAATTTGGGCGCCGGACCGGAAATCTACGAATGCGACCATTTACCGACCGGGTCGAAGTGCCGAATCTGAATTGGGGCCTCGCTGGCGTTCCGACCCCCTAGCGAATAAATATCCGCGTCCGACCGAGGGTACGCAGTCGTGTACTAGTACACACGCTCCGGGGGGATTTTGGCCCGAACGAAATTCCGAGAACCAGCGTATTGTCGACCGTCTCGGAGTGCCGATTCCGAATTGTGTCACATAAGCGATTCCGATGCCCGTGCGGAAACTTATGCCTAATTCTTTCGCTGAAGGGTGGGAATAACCGAGGGGGTGACTATATCGGCGATGTTCGGGCACCCATATACACGACCTGGGGAGGAGATCTCGCGTCGAGTTAACACGACTTCCGATCGCCGTGACTGGGCGGCTCCGCGTGTGGGTTCCGCCAGCGATTCGCGTAATCGAGGGAGTCGCTACTCTTCTGCCAAAAACCTTGAATAGGGGAGATCATCGGCTAGAATCGCAATTTCGGAGTGCGAAACGAAGGTTTTTAGACCCCGAAACGACGTCTTATCGCCTGAGGCAATAGTGGGCTTCGAGCGCCTCTGAGTGCCGATTCCGAATTGGGGTCTTATACCGATTCCGATAACCAAGCGAAAAGTTATGCCTGTTTGAGCGAAGCGGTGTCCGTTTGCGATCGCATCGGCAGCCTGCGACCGCGCTTCCGAGAGGATTTGGGCGCCGGACGGAAATCTACGAATGCGACCATTTACCGATCGGGTCGAAGTGCCGAATCTGAATTGGGGCCTCGCGGCGGTTCCGACCCCCTGGCGAATAATATCCGCGTCCGACCGGAGGTACGGCAGTCGGTGTACTCGTACACACGCTCCGGGGGGGAATTTTGGCCCCGGAACGGAATTCCTCGAAACCAGCGCCTTGTCGACCGTCTCGGAGTGCCGATTCCGAATTGTGGTCACATAAGCGATTCCGATGCCCGTGCAGAAAGTTATGCCCAATTCTTTCGCTGAAGGGGTGTGAATAAACCGGAGGGGGTGACTATATCGGCGATGTTCGGGCACCCATATCCACGACCTGGGGAGGAGATCTCGCGTCGAGTTGAACACGACTTCCGATCGCCGTGACTGGGCGGCTCCGCGTGTGGGTTCCGCCAGCGATTCGCGTAATCGAGGGAGTCGCTACTGCCAAAACACCTTGGAATAGGGGAGATCGTCGGCTAGAATCGCAATTTCGGAGTGCGAAACGAAGGTTTTTAGACCGCGAAACGACGTCTTATCGCCTGAGGCAATAAGCGGGCGTCGAGCGCCTCTGAGTGCCGATTCCGAATTGGGGTCTTATAAGCGATTCTGATAACCGAGCGAAAAGTTATGCCTGTTTGAGCGAAGCGGTGTCCGTTTGCTATCGCATCGGCAGCCTGCGACTGCGCTTCCGCAGAGGAATTTGGGCGCCGGACAGGAAATCTACGAATGTGACCATTTACCGACCGGGTCGAAGTGTCGAATCTGAATTGGGGCCTCGCGGGCGGTTCCGACCCCCGGGCGAATAAATATCCGCGTCCGACCGAGGGTACTGCAGTCGGTGTACCAGTACACACGCTCCGGGGGAATTTTGGCCCGGACGGATTCTCGAACCAGCGCCTTGTCGACCGTCTTGGAGTGCCGATTCCGAATTGTGGTCACATAAGGATTCGGATGCCCGTGCGAAAGTTATGCCCAATTCTTTCCGCTGAACGGGTGGGAATAAACCGGAGGGGGTGACTATATCGCCGATGTTCGGGCACCCATATCCACGACCTGGGGAGAGATCTCGCGTCGAGTTGAACACGACTTCCGATCGCCGTGACTGTGCGGCTCCGCGTGTGGGCTCCTCCAGCGATTCGCGTAATCGAGGGAGTGCTACTGCCAAAAAACCTTAGAGTAGGGAGATCGTCGTCTAGAATCGCAATTTCGGAGTGCGAAACGAAGTTTTTTAGACCCTGAACGACGTCTTATCGCCTGAGGCAATAATGGGCGTCGATCGCCTTTGAGTGCCTATTCCGAATTGCGGTCTTATAAGCATTCCGATAACCGAGCGAAAAGTTATGCCTGTTTGTGCGAAGCGGTGTCCGTTTGCGATCGCATCGGCAGCCTGCGACCCGGCTTCCGAGAGGAATTTGGGCGCCGATACGGAAATCTACGAATGCGACCATTTACCGACCGGGTCGAAGTGCCGAATCTGAATTGGGCCTCACGGCGGTTTCGACCCCCGGCGAATAAATATCCGCGTCCGACCGAGGTTACGCAGTCGGTGTACTTGTACACACGCTCCGGGGGAATTTTGGCCCCGGAACGGAATTCCGCAACCAGCGCCTTGTCGACCGTCTCGGAGTGCCGATTCCGAATTGTGGTCACATAAGCGATTCCGATGCCCGTGCGGAAAGTTATGCTCCAATTCTTTCGCTGAAGGGGTGGGAATAAACCGGAGGGTGTGACTATATCGGCGATGTTCGGGCACCCATATCCACGACCTGGGGAGGAGATCTCGCGTCGAGTTGAACCACTTCCGATCGCGCGTGACTGGCGGCCCCGCGTGTGGCTCCGCCAGCGATTCGCGTAATCGAGGGAGTCGCTACTGCCAAAAACCTGGAATAGAAGAGATCGTCGGCTAGAATCGCAATTTCGGAGTGCGAAACGAAGGTTTTTAGACCCTGAACGACGTCTTATCGCCAAGGCAATAAGTGGGCGTCGATCGCCTCTGAGTGCCTATTCCGAATTGCGGTCTTATAAGCGATTCCGATAACCGAGCGAAAGTTTGCTGTTTGAGCGAAGCGGTGTCCGTTTGCGATCGCATCGGCAGCCTGCGACCGCGCTTCCGAGAGGAATTTGGGCGCCGACCGAAATCTACGAATGCGACCATTTACCGACCGGGTCGAAGTGCCGAATCTGAATTGGGGCCTCGCGGGCGTTCAGACCCCCGGGTGAATAAATATCCGCGTCCAACCTAGGGTACGGCAGTCGGTGTACTAGTACACACGCTCCGGGGGAATTTTGGCCTCGGAACAGAATTCTGCGAAACCAGCGCCTTGTCGACCGTCTCGGAGTGCCGATTCCGAATTGTGGTCACATAAGCGATTCGATGCCCGTGCGGAAGTTATGCCCATTCTTTCGCTGAAGGGTTGGCAATAAACCGGAGGGGTGTACTATATCGGCGATGTTCGGCACCCATATCCACGACCTGGGGAGGAGATCTCGCGTCGAGTTGAACACGACTTCCGATCGCCGTCACTGGCGGCTCCGCGTGTGGGCTCCGCCAGCGATTCGCGTAATCGAGGAGTCGCTACTGCAAAAAACCCTTGAATAGGGGAGATCATCGGCTAGAATAGCAATTTCGAGTGTGAAACGAGGTTTTTAGACCCCGAACGACGTCTTATCGCCTGAGGCAATGAGTGGGCGTCGAGCGCCTCTGAGTGCCGATTTCGAATTGGTGGGTCTTATAAGCGTTCCGATAACCGAGCGAAAAGTTATGCATGTTTGAGCGAAGCGTGTCCGTTTGCGATCGCATCGGCAGCCTGCGACCGCGCTTCCGGAGAGGAATTTGGGCGCCAGACCGGAAATCTACGAATGCGACCATTTACCGACGGGTCGAAGGTCGAATCTGATTGGGCCTCGCGGGCGGTTCCGACCCCCTGGCGAATAAATATCCGCGTCCGACCGGAGGGTACGGCAGTCGGTGTACTACGCACCGCTCCGGGGGGGATTTTGGCCACAGAACGAATTCCGCGAAACCAGCGCCTTGTCGACCGTCTTGGAGTGCCGATTCCGAATTGTGGTCATAAGCGATTCCGATGCCCGTGCGGAAAGGTTATGCCTATTCTTTCGCTGAAGGGGTGGGAAAACCGGAGGGGGTGACTATATCGGCGATGTTCGGGCACCCATATCCACGCCTGGGGAGGAGATCTCGCGTCGATTTGAACACGACTTCCGATCGCCGTGACTGGGCGGCTCCGCGTGTGGGTTCTCGCCAGCGATTCGCGTAATCGAGGAGTCGCCACTGCCAAAAATCCTTGGAATACGGAGATCGTCAGCTAGAATCGCAATTTCGGAGTGCGAAACGAAGGTTTTTAGACCACGAAACGACGTCTTATCACCTGAGGCAATAAGTGGGCGTCGAGCGCCTTTAGTGTCGATTCCGATTGGGGTCTTATAAGCGATTCCGATAACCGTGTGAAATGTTATGCTGTTTGAGCGAAGCGGTGTCCGTTTGCGATCGCATCGGCAGCCTGCGACCGCGCTTCCGGAGAGGATTTTGGTGCCGGACCGGAATCTACGAATGCGACCATTTACCGACCGGGTCGAAGTGCCGAATCTGAATTGGGGCCTCGCGGGCGGTTCCTACCCCGGGCGAATAAATATCCGCGTCCGACCGAGGGTACGACAGTCGGTGTACAAGTACACACGCTCCGGGGGAATTTAGGCCCCGAACGGATTCTGCGAAACCAGCGCCTTGTCGACCGTCTCGGAGTGCCGATTCCGAATTGTGGTCACATAAGCTATTCCGATGCCCTTGCTGAAAGTTATGCCCATTCTTTCGCTGAAGGGGTGGGAATAAACCGAGGGGTGACTATATCGGCGATGTTCGGGCACCCATATCCACGACCTGGGGAGGAGATCTCGCGTCGAGTTGAACACGACTTCCGATCGCCGTGACTGGGCGCTCCGCGTGTGGCTCCACCAGCGATTCGCGTAATCGAGGGAGTCGCTACTGCCAAAAACCTTGGAATAGGGGAATCGTCGGCTAAATCGCAATTTCGGAGTGCAAACGATTGTGTTTAGACCCCGAACGACGTCTTATCGCCTGAGGCAATGAGTGGGCGTCGAGCGCCTCTGAGTGCCGATTCCGAATTGGGGTCTTATAAGCGATTCCGATAACCGAGCGAAAAGTTATGCCTGTTTGAAGCGAAGCGGTGTCCGTTTGCGATCGCATCGGCAGCCTGCCCCGCGCTTCCAGAGAGGAATTTGGGCGCCGAAAAGGAAATCTACGAATGCGACCATTTACAGACTGGGTCGAAGTGCTGAATCTGAATTGGGGCCTCGCAGGCGGTTATGCCTAATTCTTTCGCTGAAGGGGTGGGATAACCGGAGGGGGTGACTATATCGGAGATGTTCGGGCACCCATATCCACGACCTAGGTAGGAGATCTCGCGTCGAGTTGAACACGACTTCCGATCGCCGTGACTGGGCGGCTCCGCGTGTGGGCTCCGCCAGCGATTCGCGTAATCGAGGGAGTCGCTACTGCCAAAAAACCTTGGAGTAGAGGAGATCGTCGGCTAGAATCGCAATTTCGGAGTGCGAAACGATGGTTTTTAGACCCCGAAACGACGTCTTATCGCCTGAGGCAATGAGTGGCCGTCGAGCGCCTCTGAGTGCCGATTCCGAATTGGGGTCTTATAAGCGATTCCGATAACCGAGCGAAAAGTTATGCATGTTTGAGCGAAGCGGTGTCCGTTTGCGATCGCATAGGCAGCCTGCGACCGCGTTTCCGGAGAGGAATTTGGGCGCCGGACCGGAAATCTACGAATGCGACCATTTACCGACCGGTCGAAGTGCCGAATCTGAATTGGGGCCTCGCGGGCGGTTCCGACCCCCTGGCGAATAAATATCCTCGTCCGACCGGAGGGTACAGTAGTCGGTGTACTAGTACACACGCTCCGCGGGGGAATTTTGGCCCCGGTATGAAATTCCGCGAAACCAGCGCCTTGTCGAGCGTCTCGGAGTGCCGATTCCGAATTGTGGTCACATAAGCGATTCTGATGCCCGTGCGGAAAGTTATGCCTAATTCTTTCGCTGAAGGGGTGGGAATAAACCGGAGGGGGTGACTATATCGGCGATGTTCGGGCACCCATATCCACGACCTGGGGAGGAGATCTCGCGTCGAGTTGAACACGACTTCCGATCGCCGTGACTGGGCGGCTCCGCGTGTGGGTTCCGCCAGCGATTCGCGTAATCGAGGGAGTCGCTACTGCCAAAAAACCTTGGAATAGGGGAGATCGTCGTCTAGAATCGCAATTTCGGAGTGCGAAACGAAGGTTTTTAGACCCTGTAACGACGTCTTATCGCCTGAGGCAATAAGTGGGCGTCGATCGCCTTTGAGTGCCTATTCCGAATTGCGGTCTTATAAGCGATTCCGATAACCGAGCGAAAAGTTATGCCTGTTTGAGCAAGCGGTGTCCGTTTGTGATCGCATCGGCAGTCTGCGACCGCGCTTCCGGAGAGGAATTTGGGTGCCGGACCGGAAATCTACGAATGCGACCATTTACCGACCGTGTCGAAGTGCCGAATCTGAAATGGGCCTCGCGGGCGGTTCCGACCCCCGGGCGAATAAATATCCGCGTCCGACCGGAGGGTACGACAGTCGGGGTACTAGTACACACGCTCCCGGCGGAAATTTTGCCCCGGAACGGAATTCCGCGAAACAGCGCCTTATCGACCGTCTCGGAGTGCCGATTCCGAATTGTGGTACATAAGCGATGCCGATGCCCGTAAGAAAGTTATGCCAATTCTTTCGATGAAGGGGTGGGAATAAACCGGAGGGGGTGACTATATCGGCGATGTTCGGGCACCCATATCCACGACCTGGGGAGGAGATCTCACGTCGAGTTGAACACGACTTCCGATCGCCGTGACTGGGCGGCTCCGCGTGGGGTTTCCGCCAGCGATTTGCGTAATCGAGGGAGTCGCTACAGCCAAAAAACCTTGGAATAGGGGAGATCGTCGGCTAGAATCGCAATTTCGGAGTGTGAAACGAAGGTTTTTAGACCCCGAAACGACGTCTTATCGCCAGAGGCAATGAGTGGGCGTCGAGCGCCTCTGAGGACCGATTTCGAATTGGGGTCTTATAAGCGATTCCGATAACCGAGCGAAAAGTTATGCCTGTTTGAGCGAAGCGGTGTCCGTTTGCGATCGCATCGGCAGCCTGCGACCGCGCTTCCGGAGAGGAATTTGGGCGCCGGACCGGAAATCTACGAATGCGACCATTTACCGACCGGGTCGAAGTGCCGAATCTGAATTGGGGCTTCGCGGGCGGTTCAGACCCCCGGGCGAATAAATATTCGAGTCCGACCGCAGGGTACGGCAGTCGGTGTACTAGTACACACTCCGGGGGGAATTTTGGCCCCGGAACGAAATTCTGCGAAACCAACACCTTGTCGACCGTCTCGGAGTGCCGATTCCGAATTGTGGTCACATAAGCGATTCTGATGCCCGTGCGGAAAGTTATGCCCAATTCTTTCGCTGAAGGGGTGGGAATAAACCGGAGGGGGTGACTATATCGGCGATGTTCGGGCACCCATATCCACGACCTGGGGAAGAGATCTCGCTTCGAGTTGAACACGACTTCCGATCGCCGTAACTGGGCGGATCCGCGTGTGGGTTCCGCCAGCGATTCGCGTAATCGAGGGAGTCGCTACTGCCAAAAAACCTTGGAATAGGGGAGATCGTCGGCTAGAGTCGAAATTTCGGAGTCCGAAACGAAGGTTTTTACACCCCGAAACGACGTCTTATCGCCTGAGGCAATAAGTGGGCGTCGAGAGCCTCTGAGTGCCGATTCCGAATAGGGGTTTTATAAGCGATTCCGATAACCGAGCGAAAAGTTATGCCTGTTTGAGCGAAGCGGTGTCCGTTTGCGATCGCATCGGCAGCCTGCGACCGCGCTTCCGGAGAGGAATTGGGCGCGGACAGAAATCTACGAATGCGACTATTTACCGACCGGGTCGAAGTGCTGATCTGAATTGGGGCCTCGCGGCGGTTTCCGACCCCCGGCGAATAAGATCCGCGTCCGACCGGAGGTACGGCAGTCGTGTACTAGTACACACGCTCTGGGGGACTTTGGCCCCGGAATGGAATTCCGCGAAACTAGCGCCTTGTCGACCGTCTCGGAGTGCCGATTCCGAATCGTGGTCACATAAGCGATTCCGATGCCCGTGCGGAAAGTTATGCCCAATCTTTCGCTGAAGGGGTGGTAATAAACGGGGGTGACTATATCGGCGATGTTCGGGCACCCATATCCACGACCTGGGGAGGAGATCTCGCGTCGAGTTGACACGACTTCCGATCGCCGTGACTGGGCGCTCCGCGTGTGGGCTCCGCCAGCGATTCGCGTAATCGAGGGAGTCCTCCTCCAAAAAACCTTGGATATGGATCGTCGCTAGAATCGCAATTTTTCGGAGTGCGAAACGAAGGTTTTTAGACCCCGAAACGACGTCTTATCGCCTGAGGCAATAAGTGGGCGTCGAGCGCCTCTGGTGCCGATTCCGAATTGGGGTCTTATAAGCGATTCCGATAACCGAGCGAAAAGTTATGCCTGTTTGAGAGAAGCGTGTCCGTTGCGATCGCATCGGCAGCCTTCGCCGCTCTTCCGTAGAGATTTGGGCGCTCGGACCGGAAATCTACGAATGCGACCATTTACCGACCGGGTTGAAGTTTCCAATCTGAATTGGGGCCTCACGGCGGTTCCGCCCCCGGGCGAATAATATCCGCGTCCGCTCGGAGAGTACGACAATCGGTGTACTAGTACCCGCTCCGGGGGGATTTTGCCCCGAACGAAATTCTGCGAAACCAGCACTTGTCGACCGTCTCGGAGTGCCGATTCCGAATTGTGGTCACATAAGCGATTCTGATGCCCGTTCGGAAAGTTTTGCTAATTCTTTCGCTGAAGGGGGGAATAAACCGGAGGGGGTGACTATATCGGCGATGTTCGGGCACCCATATCCACGACCTGGGGAGAGATCTCGCGTCGAGTTGAACATGACTTCCGATCGCCGTAACTGGGCGCTCCGCGTGTGGGTTCCGCCAGCGATTCCGCGTAATCGAGGGAGTCGCTACTGCCAAAAAACCTTGGAATGGGGGAGATTCGGCTAGAGTCGAATTTCGGAGTCCGAAACGAAGGTTTTTAGACCCCGAAACCGACGTCTTATCACCTGAGGCAATAATTGGCGTCGAGAGCCTCTGAGTGCCGATTCCGAATAGGGGTTATAAGCGATTCCGATAACCGAGCGAAAAGTTATGCCTTTTGAGCGAAGCGGTGTCCGTTTGCGATCGCATCGGCAGCCTGCGACCGCGCTTCCGGAGAGGATTGGGCGCCGGACAGGAATCTACGAATGCGACCGTTACCGACCGGGTCGAGTGCTGAATCTGAATTGGGGCTCGCCGGCGGTTTCGACCCCCGGGCGATAAGATCCGCGTCGACCGGAGGTACGGCAGTCGGTGTACTAGTACACCCGCTCTGGGGGAACTTTGCCCCGGAACGGAATTCCGCGAAACTAGCGCCTTGTCGACCGTCTCGGAGTGCCGATTCCGAATCGTGGTCACATAAGCGATCCGATGCCCGTGCGAAAGTTATGCCCAATTCTTTCGCTGAAGGGGTGGAATAACCGGAGGGGGACTATATCGGCGATGTTCGGGCACCCATATCCACGACCTGGGGAGGAGATCTCGCGTCGAGTTGAACACGACTTCCGATCGCCGTGACTGGACGGC
>JACBKR010006659.1:0-11041 GCA_014218235.1 Colocasia esculenta
TTCGAAAGCTCGACTCGATAAAAGCTCAATCCGGCTCGTTTATTTAATTAACGAGCTGAGCTTGAACAAAAAGGAAAAGATTGATTCATAAACAAGCCGAGTCTGAACACATGTGAGCCCGCTCGATTATACTCATGAACAACTCGTTTAAGAGCTCGATAAATATTTGTTAAGAGCTTGTCTAAGTACTCGCTAACACTTCGTTTAAATATTTCTTTAAATATAATAAGTATATATTGATATAAAATTTAAATATTTTTATATAGTTTTTATTTCAATTAAAGTATTTATGAGGGCTTAAATGTCATAGACTAAATCTGTAGTGTAATATACACAAATTATGCAAATAAGAGTATATACACAAAAATGTAATAGGGGCATGAACACAAAATTTAGTGTTGCAAGGTCCCCCAGCATATCAAGCATCTTCTCCTTCCCAAGACCGACCTGCACAGTAGGTGCCCCCGGTGGGGCCGAGGGGCGCGTTGTCGGCCACTGGCATCTCTGGTGACCATTGTGGACCATCCGTCAGTGGCAGACGGTGCTATCGGCTGCCGCAGTACCATCACCGATGGTGCAGAAAAGGGACTGTAGGCGATGTGTGAAGGGGAGTTGCAGCACCGTCCCTACCTTATCGCACACCAACCTCCTCCCTTGCGGTGTCTATCTATTAATCTCATATTACTTGTGACAAATTATGAATAAATTTTAAATATTATATTAAAATATTTAAATTAAGTAACTTATCAAAACTATTGAGATATTAGCTTGAAATAAGATAAATTTAGGTCTTATGAAAGATCAATTTTTTACTTATAGATTGGATTTGACTTACTTATATATACTAACTCGCAATTCAATTAAGCTCATTAAGATACTCGTTAAGGGCTAGAGCTCGAGAGTATTAAGCGAGCCAAATTTGAACAGACATTTTCAATACTCGATATAACTCGAGCTCGGCTTGAACTTGATTAAAAATTAACGAGCAGAGTTTGAGCATGTAACGCCTCGAAATTTATATTTATTGGAAAAATGTGAATATTTTCTGATTAAACAAAACCATTATCATGAATTTTAATTAACCTTAATTTAGAATTTATTAGTGATAATAAATGTTATTCTAGTGTCGTACTTAGAGGTGTGCACGTCGAAAGGGTGACACCGAAATTTTGTAACGAAAATGAAATCCGAGAATACCCTAATTTTTAGAAAAATATGGTGATATCGAAAATGTAAATATCTGGAATGGTTGACGTGCGGATTTTGAGATTAAGCTGACACAACTATTTTCTGGGCAAATTTTGCTGGGTAAAAATAAATTCTAAAAATTAAACTAAAATCACTATAATTTGTAAAACCTTTCTATTAGCTTATGGTCAAATTTCAACTTGCATGGACATCATTATGCACCCTAAACATGGGGTCAAATGGGCCACTTGAATTATCACCCTTTACGATGGTATTTTTTTTGGGATTATGGGTTGCTTACGTGTGGGTGATAAATGAGCCACCTTACATGGGTAGAAGGTCTACACATAATTCCCTTAGGTGTAAGCTTTGAAACCTGCATGTTAAACGTGTAAGCAGTAAAAACCAAAGGGTTTTTACTACTACACCTGGGAGGCTAACGTGCTATTGTGCATGAAGAAGCCAGGAGAGCTATAAAAACTCCCCAGCAGCCGTCGTACAAGCTTTTCTCTCTTCCACTGTTGTTGCACTTGCTAGTCTTCCTGCCATGGGTGTTGCCTTTGCTTTGTGGAAGCAGTTGCTGCTGGAACAGTCATGGTTGATGGTATAACCTACTTCTCTTACTGGAAGATGTAAGGAAACGCAAGAGCGCAGCGGAAATGCGATTTCCACAGATAGATATCGTTGTCGGCGGTCGGATCGAACAAAAGCCGTGAACCCGCGCACTAGAAGATCCGATCTTTACCTTTGCGGGGTTGCAAAACTCCGAATCCGGGGAGGAAGTGGCGCTGGAGGCGCAGGTGCTTCAAGCCGTTCAAGTGTCCGGCCTCTAGATGTATCCACGCGAGCTCCGGACGCAGACGGATCTCCTCGGTCTCCACGCATCTCCCGGATCTCAACTCCACCATGTGCCAGAGAGAGAAGAGAGAAGAGTGGGGGGGGGCCCTGGAGAGAGAGAGAGGAGTGGGGCGGCCAGGGAGAGAGACCTGGAGCTTGGCCCAGGGTTTGACTCTCTCGCTAATACTTATAGACACTGCGGTTTTTCACAAAAACCCATTATTGTCTATAACCCCATCCTGCCCAGTCTGCTCGAAACTCTATTGCGTGTGACCCTCTAAGCCCAAGTGCTAGTCCAGTTTTCTGCCCATTAAGCCCAATAACTCTTTATTGACTTATTGCAATTAATTAATATCTCATATTAATTAATTACACAATCAATTATCGTCTCACGATAATTGATCGGGCTTCCAATCAAGTTGGGTGCCAAGCAACACCACTTGATCCTGGAAAGCATTGGGGTTCAGCAACCCAATCAAGGAACCTTTTTCCGTCATCAGTTACCACGTGACTATAATCCTTCACTCGCACAATGCTCCCGAGTGCACTTAGGGTATGGTCAACTGTCAAACCCTAATATGTGCACTCACCTGGTTTAGATGCCGCATAACAATATCAGAAACAACTTTTTGATAAGTAGTCATGCCCTGGCCAGGGACTATCAGGCATCTTTCCATAGAGCATTCACTCTCTTATTACCGAGAGCGAGCGATCCCATGTTGACCACACAATCACCTTCGAAGGTATTCCGCTAGATCCGAACACTTAACTGATTAAGACCTCATGGTTAGAGATCTATAAGTCAAGGTCAAAACCTAGAAGTCCACCAACAAGGTGTCCTTGGTGTCTCAGGTCTAAGGACCATCACGTCACTGTGACAATGAATCTAGCTGGTTGACAGTTAGGTAACATTACCATCCAGCGATTCATAACGGATCAGTTCAGTGAACTCATTCCCCAATGAGCACCTACAGATTCACCTTAGTGTCTCCACACAAGTGACTATGAGATCAGTCACCCTCATCATATGAGCAGGTGCAACCTGTACTAGTCTAACCGGATATCCGATGTCCTTCTCGAATATCCTTCGACTAGGAACAATTAAGAATATACGTTTAAAGGATATTAATCTCATTGTTATGATCTCATCATAATTAATATCCATTGCGTATATTCATGGACTTCATAATGAAACAGTAAACGAATTACACATAATGAATATAAAAGCCTTATTATTATTATCAAAGAACAAGATTGTACAAGTTATGATTGGCTTGAGGACACCCATAACTAACAGAAGAGTGGCGAACTATAGCTGCTGGTGGACGGCCGGTTGCAGCCTTAGCCTCTTCTCCTTCTTGCTGGTTGTGAGTCCAACAAAGTAAAAGTTTCATCCTCCAAGTTAGGTAGGATTCTTTCTTCCTCATTCACTCTTGTTTACTACCTTTGTTAAAAGCTCGTGTTCACATATATGCTTGCTTCCAACCTTGTAAGCCATCTTCAAAATTTTATGTTCATCTCTCGTGAGTATGTCTTATCCTATGTGTGGTGGTATTCTTCTTGTTGACCATAAGTAGGTATTGTGTAGGTGGGTGACAATCCAGTACCTTGTGGTTCTAAGCTTCAAGTTCGCCATGTTTAGATTATGTTCTTCTCATGCTTTAGTTTGTATTCCGTGTAAAGTGGTATCTAGAGTTGTAGCAAGTTCTTCTAGTTGTTGTTGTTCATGTTGAATCCATAGAAACCATTGATAAGGTCCTTAGTGTGATTGCAAAACTATTTCTGGAAGATACCTGGCGACTGTCGACAGATGGACATCATCTGTCAACAGACCCGAAGCTTCCAACACTCAGATCTTCAGATTATCCCAGTAGCTGTCGACAAATGACATTTGTCAGTCGACAGATGGACTGGCGTGTCGACAGCCAGACCAGGCCTGTCAACAGTAATGTCCCAACTTCAAAAATTGGTTCTGGAAACCAATATCTGTCGACAGCCACCTCTTGGCTGTCGACATACACTGCCCTGGCTAGTGTTCCAGCACCTTTCTTTGTTCAATCTCTTGTTGGAACTTCATGCTATTAGCCTGGTAAGCTGGCTCCATCAATCTCTTGGTTTTTTACCATTATGTCACTAGAGAGGTTATTCAATTGTTCTCCCTTCCTACCTTGGATTGTCTTTAAAGTCTTCAAGTACTAGAAGTTCCTAGTTGGTTATAACATCCTGTATTCAGTGACCTTGATCCATAAACTTTGATTACATGAGAGAGTTTGAATACTTGAGTACTACCATCTTTATGAATGACTTGTGATGACAATTATAGGGTCCGGGACCCGCTTGATATATATATGTCTGTGCAAATAGGGCTGGTCCGTCCTGGGAGGAGCACCCGAATTCGTTTACAGGTCGTACGAAATGATAAAGGATCCAAGATGTTTGACATTGCATCAACAAGCTTGATTAAGTCATCATGTTATCTTTCATGTGAGAGTGTATATATGAATCAGTATGAGCATTATTGTGAATTCCTGATCATGTCTTGTATTTCAGTACTTCTGTTTCATCTTCATGTCACGTTGAGATGCTTACTTGTCCATCTTTGTTAACAGTCAAGTCTCTTATCTTGATTTTTGTATAATTTAATCCTTTTGATTAGTGGATTTGAATCCCACTGGGCTAGTTAGCTCACATATCCTACCATTTCAGGTGACCAAGAAGAGGGTGAAGCTTAAAGGGAAAAGTGTGCTGGGTGGATCATCTGACATCAAGCAACCAATCATTTTACTTTCTTTAGTGTTGCAAATATGGAATGTAATATAATGAAGTTTCCCCTTTCCTACTCCTCATTTAGACTGTAATGAGGAGTGTTATGTAAAAATGTTTCCACTATGTGGTTAATGAATGAATAAAGACTAGTTCTATTTCTCGTGCCCGATTTCTGTCATTTCCAATCAATAGTCTTTTATTAGAACGTGACAGAGCAGCATACTACTCGGCTCGATTCAACTCGTTTACACCCCTCACTGTGGAAGCACTTTGGAATCCATATGAAGGCATCAATTTTGTTATGACAAAGACCACTCCGACGGACAGAGTGATGCCCAAAGATCTTGATCCGTACGACAAGAAGAAAGGAGAGAGAAGAAGATCAACCACACATGACAAGAACACAAGGATTTACGTGGTTCGGAGAGAAATATGTCTTCCTACGTCCACGGGCGACGGCGACAATGGAACTTCACTAGATGTGGAGAATAATACAAGAAGTACACACCTCCAACCCGAAGGAACAAATCCTCTTACAAAACTCTCTCAAGCTCACACCCCCAAGACTCTCTTAGATCTCTCTCTAAGAAGCTCTCTTGGCTCTCACCGTGGGATACTCAAAATAATGGGAGGATCTCTCTATTTATAGGGAGAGAAGGACCCCTCATGCTGCTACGTTCGGAACTCCATTCCGAATGAGAAACGGCTGCTTTAAAGCATGCGTTGGGTGGCCATCAAAGCTGACGTTCACGTCCTACTCGGACTCCTTCTAACCCATGTAAAACTCCTGTGTTCAATGCATGGGAACGCATGAGAGTTGGGTTCACATGGGCCACAAGTGGGAGACCCGTTCCCAGCCACCTATGTAACCGCATGATAGCAGTTTTCTTGATGGTGCTTTGAAAGGCGAGGCAACCCACACAACAAATTCTCCTCTTGGCTCGTCTTCACAAGCCGCATCCAGCGCCAAGCTCTGCTACGATCACTGTCATCGCCAATGCCCTCATCAGGGCTCACCTCATCCGACCAAGTCCAGGCAATGCCTGAACTTCTCCGAAGGAATAGGCTTTGTCAGCATGTCTGCGGGGTTCTCTCCGCTGTAGAAATCTTATGAACAACCACGGTACCCTGCAACACAACATCACGAACAAAGTGATACCTAACATCAATATGTTTGGTCCTCTCATGATACATCTGATTTTTTGTCAGATGTATGGCACTCTGACTATCACAGTACCCAGAGTTGTCTCCTGCACTTGACCCAATCGCCAACCAAACCTCTCAGCCACAAGGCCTCTTTAACTCCCTCTGTCGCTGCCATATACTCTGCTTCTGTAGTAGACAAAGCCATAGTGGACTGCAAAATAGCCTTCCAACTAATAGCACAGCCTGAGAAAGTAAAGACATAACCTGTCAGGGATCTCCTCTTATCCAGATCACCAGCATAATCTGAGTTGACGTAGCCAACCAGTTGACCACCATCATTGCTTCCTGTCTGAAATACCAGGCTCACATCTGAAGCACCTTTGAGGTAACGAAGAATCCACTTCACAACCTCCCAGTGGATCTTCCCAGGATTTCCCATGTACCTGCTAACCACACTAACAACATGAGAAATATCAGGTCGTGTACATACCATAGCATACATAATGCTACCAACTGCACTCGCATATGGAACCTTGGACATTAGTTCCATCTCCTTCTCTGTCTTCGGTGAATCTTTTGCAGACAATCTGAGTGGGCTGCCAATGGAGTACTTACAGCCTTGCAATCCTTCATGCCAATCGCTCTAGCACCTTCTCCGTACTTTTTCTGTGACAAGTACAACCTTCCAGTGCTACGGTCTCTTTAAATCTCCATGCCCAAAATCTTCTTTGCTGCATCGAGATCTTTCATCTCGAATTCACTACTCAACTGAGATTTTAAATGATTAATTTCTGACATGTTTTAGCAGCAATTAACATGTCATCTACATACAACACATAAATAAATGAACCATCTGGAAGCCTTTTATGATACACACAACTATCATAATCACTTCTAGATAACTATGACTTAGCATAAAGTATCAAATCTCTTGTACCACTGTCTCGATGATTGCTTTAAGCCATACAAGACTTCTTTAATAGGCACACATATCTTCCTTACCAGAAACTACGAATCCCTCCGGTTGGTGCATGTAGATTTCCTCCTCTAGCTCACCATGTAAGAACGCTGTCTTAACATCCAGTTGCTCTAACTCTAAATCAAGTAAAGAAACTATATCAAGCAACACACGAATAGAGGTATGTTTCACAACAGGGAGAATACCTCATTGAAGTCAATACCTCTCGTTGTGTGAAACCCTTCGCCACTAGTCGTGCTTTGAATCTAGCATCTTCCACACCAGGAATTCCTTCTTTCTTCTTAAAGACCCATTTGCACCCCACAATCTTTTGACCAGGTAGTACTTTCACCAGCTTCCATGTCTTGTTCTTCTGAAGAGACTCAATCTCCTCTAGCATGGCCAACTGCCATTTAGAAGACTCATCTGATGTAACTGCCTCTTTATAAGAACTCGGTTCTTCCCCTTCAATAGTATCTGCAACAGATAAAGCAAAGGCTACCATGTCAGCATGCCATACCTGCTGGGTGGTCTGATCACCCTTCGCTCTCTATTTGCTGCAATACTGTGCTGCCTCTGAGGGCCCTGCTGTTGTGCTGTACTGCTCTCTGGCACATCAACTGTACATTTGGGACTCGAACTGTCTCCTCTTGCACTGAACTTTCTGTTGAGAGCTTCACCTCTAGCTCTCCCTGCTTGCTACTAACCTGATCTCCACATTCTGTTGTTGACTTCTCTCCCGTCCGGAGCATTGCAGACTCATCGAAGGTCACATCTCTCTTAATCATGAACTTGGGTGACTGAGGATCGGTACACCACAACCGATATGCCTTCACACCATGTGTCTGTGCATATCCGACAAAAATGCACTTCTTTGCCTTTGGCTCCAACTTGTCACCAGTGACATGAGCATAGGCAGGACAACCAAAAATTCTGAGGTTAGAATAATCAGAAGGAGAACCAGACCATACCTCCTCGGGAGTTTTCAACTCTATGGCTGTGGATGGAGATCTATTCACCAAGTAGCAAGCCGTGTTGACAGCTTCTGCCCAAAATGACTTTGACAGACCTGCCTGAGATAACATACTTCTCGCTCTTTCTAAGAGTGTCATGTTCATTCGTTCTGCAATACCGTTCTGTTGTGGTGTTCTTGCTACAGTGTGATGCCGAACGATGCCATCATTCCTGCAGAACTCATCAAATTCTTTCGAGCAGAATTCCATACCATTATCAGTACGGAGGCGCTTGATTTTCTTACTAGTCTGCCTCTCAATCAACGCCTTCCACTGCTTGAAAGTGACGAACACCTCACTCTTTTTCTTTAGAAATTATACCCAGACCTTTCTTGAGAAATCATCAATAAAGGTCAGCAAATAACTTGCACCACCCTTCGAGACAACGTAGCAGGACCCCAAAGGTCAGAGTGGATGTAATCCACAGTGCCTTTAGTCCTATGGACTTGTACTGAATTTCACCCTACACTGCTTCCATACACACAGTGCTCACAGAAATCTAGTTTCCCAGTCTTTTGACCATCAAGCAACCTCTTTTGCTCAACTCCACCATGCCTCTTTCGCTCATATGGCCCAGTCGCATGTGCCATAGTTGGGTGGGATCATCTGAACTTCATGCCACATTGGCACTGCCCATCACAGTGTTGCCTTGTAGATGATAAAGGCCACCAATCAGCTTCCCTTTCATTACAACCAATGCACCTCTAGAAACCTTGAGGATTCCATTCTCTGTAGAGAACCGGTATCCATGCATGTCTAAAATACTCAAGGAGATCAGACTCTTCTTCAGTTCTGGAATATGCCACACTTCCAGAGTTCTGATGACATTATCGAACATCTTGATTCTAATTGTACCACCCCTGCAACTGCAAGGGTTCTATTGTCTCCCAAGGTTACGGTACCACTACTTATTGATGTGTAAGTAGAAAACCATTCCCTGTGAGGACACATGTGGAAGGTACAACCAGAATCAAGTATCCAGTCATCCCCTATAGTACTGGTAGAGACCGACAAAACAGTCTCATCATCGACAGTCTCCTCTTGAATAACATTGCTGCATCAGAAGAAGACTCATCCTGAACCTTGCCTTTCCCCTTTAATTTTGGACAATCTTTCCTAAAATGCCCTCTTTGGTTGCATTCATAACATTTTACCTTCTTCACTGACTTGGACTTTGATCTACCCCTGCCCTTCTTACCAGACTATTTTTTCTCAGTTCTCCTCTAACCATCAGGCCATCTGCCCGATCTTCACCATGAGTTTCTAGTACCCGCCGTTTCAACGCCTTAGAGTTCAAGGAATCCTTGACATCTTCTACAGAGATATCATCTCTCCCATACAGCAAAGTATCAACGAAATGTTCATACGGAGGAGGTAATGAACATAAGAGTATGAGGGCTTGGTCCTCATCATCTACTTTAACACCGACATTTTTAAGATCTATAACAATCTTAGTAAACTCGTTCAGATGATCAGCAATGGGCATACCTTCTTTCATACGAAAGGTAAACATCGTTGCTTTAGGTACAAACGGTTTGTGAGAGACTTCGTCATGTACCTTGACTCGAGCTTGAGCCAGAGCTTCGCTGGAGTGTCTTCATCGGCAACTTCTCTCAGCACATCATCTGCCAAGCACAGACGAATTGCCGCAAGAGCACGCTCCAAGTACTCTTCTTTCTCTTCGTCTTTCCACTCGGCCGGTAGAACCTCCTTGCCTTTAACTGCCTTGCTCAGTCCCTGTTGGACCAACAGGGATTGCATCTTCAATCGCCAGATGTTGAAATCCTTCGTCCTTCCATCGAACACTTCAACGTCGAACTTCATTGCCGATGTCGACTTTGTAGCCATCAAGAAGGAACACAGATCAAAAAATCCACCGGGCTCTGATACCAATTTGTTATGACAAAGACCACTCCGACGGACAGAGTGATGCCCAAAGATCTTGATCCGTACGACAAGAAGAAATGAGAGAGAAGAAGATCAACCACACATGACAAGAACACAAGAATTTACGTGGTTCGGAGAGACAGTATGTCTTCCTACGTCCACGGGCGACGGCGACAGCGCAACTTCACTAGATGTGGAGAATAATATAAGAAGTACACACCCCCAACCCGGAGGAACAAATCCTCTTACAGAACTCTCTCAAGCTCACACCCCCAAGACTCTCTTAGATCTCTCTCTAAGAAGCTCTCTTGGCTCTCACCGTGGGATACCAAAACAATGGGAGGATCTCTCTATTTATAGGGAGAGAAGGACCCCTCATGCTGCTACGTTCGGAACTCCATTTCCGCATGAGAAACGGCTGCTTTAAAGCATGCGTTGGGTGGCCATCAAAGCTGGCGTTCACGTCCTGCTCGGACTCCTTCTAACCCATGCAAAACTCCCGTGTTCAATGCATGGGAATGCATGAGAGTTGGGTTCACATGGGCCACAAGTGGGAGACCCGTTCCCAGCCACCCATGTAACCGCATGATAGTAGTTTTCTTGATGGGTGCCTTGAAAGGCGAGGCAACCCACGCAACAAATTTAGCATATCACAAATTCAGGTATCTTTTAATTAATTAATCTGTTCTTTGTGCAGGTTTTCCCACGTGTGATATGTGTAACAATTTTTTTGGGTTCAGTTCAGAGGCTAAGTAATCAGTCTTGTAAGAAGTCATCACCCCCAGGGTACTTTTGGACACTTTGGGCTATAAATACTCTCTTAATTGGCCATCCAACCACAAGAGAGCCTCCAAGAGCCTTCCAGAAATCGTTTTGGCGGAAGAGAGAGCTCTCCTCCCTGTTCTTGCTCCCCTTGTGCTTCTCCAACCCGATTCCCACATCTTCAAGTACAAGAAGTGAATATTGATCCAAGATGAAGCAGTATGATAAACTTCCAAGGGTGCAGATCAAGTAGAAGCAGACAATTGTGAAGATTTTGAGGAAGATCCCAAAACACAAAGCGCAGAGCGAGAGATTTCGAGTTCAATATTTAGAATTTCTCCCACCACCCTAAGTCCAAGAAAATTCTTGGAATAATTTTCAAAAATTCTTAAAAAATTGTCTTTAGTGGAAATGGAACCCACATTCTTCTAGTGCATGTCAGAGTGCCCCCACCAATCAAGTTCTTACTCATGTACTTGGGACA